>JAVXUL010000008.1:14419562-14434575 GCA_035590515.1 Trichilia minutiflora | reverse complement strand
GGGTGTGAGTTCACAATTGCTCGAAGTTGTTTCTTTGCTGTGGTGGTTGTATTCAAGAGACTGGGAGAGTGCTAACAAGTGGTATCAGAGCTACAGCACGGCAAGGAAAAGGGAGAAAGTAACAGACACCTGAAAGCAGTAGTAGAAGAAAAACAGGAAGAAAACAGAGACGAACTGACAGAAGGAAACAGGAAAAAGCAAGGTTGATTTCAAGGGTGTATCCACCGTGAAATGTTGGCTCTCCTTGAAGGCTTTGATTGAAGATGCAGGAAGGCTCTTGGTGTGTTTGTGGACTGGAGTTGTAGGTTTGTACTTCAAGAAACCGAGGCAGTTGAAGAACAAATCAAACAAGAGGGAGTCTGCAGAAAGGAAAGCTTAGTTGGAGAGGAATCTTGCGGGATAAGAGGAAGAAAATCACACCAGGATTGAGGAAGACAAACCGTGGAAGGGAGAAGAAAGGAACAGAAGGTTTCTTGGACTTGATTTCACGGTGGATACGAGGTGGACAAACTCGTGGATTCTGGAGTGAATTTCTTGAGTTTCTGGTCGTCCAAAGATCAGAGAAAGATCGAAGAAAGGTGGGAATCATTTCAAGAAGACATACAGAAAGCAGCAGGAGACACCTAAATTATCTGGAAAGAAGCCTGAGATAGCTTGGTGACAGAGGCCAATTCCCAGGATGTCTTTCATCACTTGGCTCTGCAAGATTGAAAGGAAAACACTGGTGGATGGATCCTGGATGCTGACTCAGGAGGTACACTGCACGGGTCCATGTAAGTCTTTGATCTTTATTCCAATCTTTGATGATTCTTGAGAAGTTATGTTAGAAATAACTTGGGTTGAGAAGTCAACGAAAGGGGAATAGTTAGGATGAAGATGGAGGATGGAATATAGTGGATTAGCAGGAAGAAAGGTAGTTTTCTGGTTTGAGGACACATCTGGTTTCTTTGGAAAAGTTAGAATCATTAGGCTGTATTTTTCAAAGTAGATAATGGGGTGTTTAAGGTGGTTCTTTGGTAGTTGTGAAAACTAGGAAAAGAATGAACCGTATATGTTGCTTGAAAATTTTTATGGGAGGTGTCAATAGTGTTTCTTGAAATGGTTTGATAGTTTGGTGACTAAGAATCAAACTGAAAGATACCTAGGTGGTAGAAACTTGCTATAATTTGAAGAAGCAAGGTTAACTTATTCATGTAGTCAGTAGAATGCTGGATTGATGAGGGGAGAATTTTAGTCTAAAAGCTGGAAGTTAGTTTCTGGAAATGGTTGTAATAGATTTCAGTTTGAGGTGGAGTTTCAAGATGAAACTAGGAAGAAAACTGATCTAGAGAAACCAATAGAAGAAACTAAAGCTGGAACTTGGTGAAGGAGGTGTAAAGCTCTTGGAAGTTCAGAACTGAAGTTCTTGTTGAAGAGTCTCATCATGATGTTACTGGTTCATGGAGGGAAAATGGTCTGCTGGGAGAGTCTTAGGAGTTGAAAAACTAAGGTTTAGGCAGTAGGGATCATGATGCTTTCTTAGGGTAAAAATCTGAGGAAGGTACTGCAGAAATTCAGAATGATAGATGCCAAGCCTTTGTTTGAGTTCTTGATTGCTGATTTAAGCTATCAAAGGACCAGAGTCTAAAAACAGAAGAAGAGTTCCATACTCAGGAACTGTGGGAAGTCTGATATATGGAATGTTGTACACTAGGCCATAGTTAGCACATGGGTGAATTTAGCAAGTCAGAATTGTTACAGTAGTTTGTGGATGTAGAATACGCAGCAACAGATGAAGTGTTGTATGAGACTAATGAATCTGGGAGAGAAGATTCAAAAGGGAATCATGTCAGTGTGTGATGCTGGAAACTTGATTTTTTTTATCATGGTGGAGAATTTTTCAAAAGAGCTACTGGCTTGAATTGTAGGTTCAGTTTAAATTTGCAAAAATAACAAAGAAGCAAAATACAGGCTGTGTGGAAGTTTGCATATAGCTGAAGAATAGATAATATGATTCTTGTGTAGTTGCATATCTGTTTCAAGTGCAGGTGTTCTTAACAAGAGTTTTATAACTCTTGTAGAAAAGCTGCAGTAAAGTAGGAAGAATAAAAACTGGTTGTAGGCTGGTATATGTGATACATGTTTCCAGCATGGTGGTTTAACATTTTGGAAGTTACTGTAAATTGAAAAGTTGGTTACAGGTTGTATACAGGAACCTACAAGATGCTGGGAAAAATTAAAGAGAAGAAAAGCTGGAAAAGTTATTTCATTTGTAAAGGTTGCTAAAATCGTATTCCAACAAGGAAAAGCATGCTCATGCTAGGCACGTCAGTATAGATTGATCAGCAGCTATTTGTCTTGTGGCAAGATAGTTTCTAAACAAGATGGGGGAGGGACCTTGCCAGTTTTGTGATTTCCTTGTGCTAAAGGAAGGTACCACATATGCTGTTTTGGAAGAGAGTTTGGCTCTCCTATCAAATGCTGAAGTAGTAGCCCAGGCTTATGCAAAAATGCTTGTTGAATATGATTGAAAATTTGTAACATGTATAACGGTAATTGATGACCAAAGTGATTACTATGAGATTGAGGGAAACAACTGGTTTTCGAAAGAGGAACAAGGAAGTTGAATACGGGAGGGTTCAAGTTTTGTATGTACCTGTAAGAGAGTAAAGTGATACTATTGAAAGAAGGGAAAATGACTTCTAATCAATGGTAGAACTTGGTTATGTACTGACAAGTAATGCAAAGGAATAGAAAGCAGTGAGCTTATAAAGATTTGCAAAACTTGGATTGAAAGAAAGGCTTGGAGGAGGCTTGTTTAAAGGCTCCAGGAAGCTTTTTTATTAAGAAGAGGATTTGTGCAGGTTTAATGTTGTTATGCATTTAGACCATTCTTAAGGGAACTCAAACAGCATATGGTTCTAATAGCGGAAACCAAGTCAAGAAAAATATAGTTCAAATGGACAAACGAGAAACATTTCATCTGCATCGAAAAGTTCAAACAAGAAATATAATCACTTAAGAGACAATAACTGCAAGGTTTATTCAAAGATTGTCGTTCTTTGGATAGTTCAATCGATCAATTTGAAAAAACAAAATGGAAGATGCTCCTATTCAGGCCATCTTCACCCAAAACTTCCAAACTGTGAAGATGTACGTAGTGAACTTACACATGTTAGGGTGGTGTTATTCAAAGATTGTCGTTCTTTGGACACTTCGATTGATGAATTGAAAAACCGAAATGGAAGATGCTCCTATCCCGGCCATGTACACCAAAGCTTCCAGACTATGAAGATGTAAGGGCTAAACTTACACATCTTAAGGAGGAGTATAAGCAGCGGCTGCAACAGCCAAGCTTCTCTTATTCTAGACCCCAGAGATGATCTTATTTTATTGAAAGCTTCGACAAGAGCAAAGGCATAGAATAGTTTCTAACTTAATGACTGTATGACTGCATGGTTATTACCAATCTATTAGAGAGTGATTTTGTAGGGAAACTAATTTGCCATCAGCATTCACTGTAATCACAGAAATAAGATAGTGTCCGGAAAGCCACATTTCAAAATGAACATGAGTATACACAACTGGCTAATCCATTGAGTACAAATCAGGCATAGTCAGCTGAAACCAAGTACAAGAACAATCACAAATTCAACTATGGTACATATAATCAGAAAAATGAATGAAGATCACGATTTTTTTTTTTTTCAAAAAATAAAACTAGTGCATGCCAATGCTAATTGAAAAGGAAAAACAAATAAATCGAACACCTGTTTGAACCCAAAAACTGTCACATACCGAATCACATAACTTACATTATGACTCATCATATGGCAGAAAATCTGAAGGCCTTATTTTGTATGATAGCTATCTATCTTCCCATTGACAGCTGTATGGTGGCATAAATTGGCTCCATGGCTCCATCATAAAAGAAAACTCGCTTGATGGGTTTGCCTCCCACTCCTGAACGTCCCATAATCCAAGGCAGGGGAATTCTGAAATGGCATGCACACTCATGTGCTGCAAAATGGACCTGAAGTCTACGAAATCAAGCTGTATAAACAGTTCGACTTTTCCTTCCAAACAAAAGAAGCTTTCTAAACCCTTTGGCAGCCTTGGGAGAGTTATCATCATTTTTCCATTTCTTTCTGGAGTGAATTGGTTCTGTGTTCAAGGCACTAGGTGGTGGTGTCGAGACTTTTATCTCAGAAATTTTAGAAGAGTGGGAGTTTTCAGTTATTGTGGCATGGTCTTCAATTTTGACAGAAGAAAGGGTCAAAACCTTCTTAGGTGATGGTGTGGCAGGATGCATGGTCATTTCAGAATTATATGCACCTTGATCGTCAGAAGCTCTGGCATCCTCACAAGGAGGTGGAGGTGCCTTGGATAATTCTGCGTCATCTTTCAGTTGATCCAGTTGTGCAGAATGTGTTTTAATAATGTTCACAGAGCAACTTCTGTCATCCAAATTATTTCTTAGCAAAGTTTTATCTTCATCATTCTTCTCTGTTGAAGGAATACTGTGTAACTCCTTAATGTCTTTGCAATCATCAAGGACATCAGTAGGTTGAATTGCTTTTGCAGTTATTGAATCAACTGGCAATGCTGCTGCGAAGTCCGAGCAATCCTTCTTTCCTTGAACATCAACATCACCAGACAGTACGTCCTTGACAATATCTTGGTCACTTTTTTTGTCAGAAGGTTTTAGTTTGTTTGCACTTGATTTCTTATTTTCAGCGCTGGAAGTTTGCTTTGACTTGGCAGTTGTGCGGTTAACCTTTGAGACTGCCCTTTTGGAGTGATCTGATTTTGTTTGCATTGACTGGGCATTTTGGGTTGTCTTTGCAATTGCCAGGCGATCTACAGTTGAACTTCTAAAGGCTGGCTTATGTGATTTTGCAGATTCTTTAGTTGGGGACTGACTTTCAGTCTTCGCAGTCTTCTTTAATGTCGCGGAAGATTTAGTTTCTGAAGTTCTTTTCGTTGTTGCTGGATTACCACGAGCGGCACTCCTTTCGGCAATTCTCTTTTGGCGTTGAATCAATGACTCCTCCATTTTCTTCCTACTTTCTTCTTCCTATTTGCAAGGTGGGAAATAGAAATATAAAGCAGTAATTCATAGAAACAAAAAAAATTATTCGTTTAAATTTCATAAAATATATAAAGGAAAAATCGACACCTAGAATGTAGGTATGTAGGTAATGAAGCTATTACCAACTGAAGGGTTTATATGTGAGAGAGGGAAGAGAAATATAAGCAAAGCATCTGCACCAAAAATGTTCAACTACGTGCAATGAAAGTGCTCAAGGAATGAAAGAAATAATTTATAATAATAAGAAAGGCAACAATGATTCGAGTTGAATTTGTATGCCATACAAATGGAATGATGTGATATGATATATCATATTATGTTTCCTAGAAGGAATGAATAAAAAGAAAGGCAGGCTTTGAATACAAAGCTACATATACATACATACATATATATATATATATATATATAAAACTGATTTTCCTATCATTCTGTCAGGGATTGAACCGGAGCTTAAAATTTCAATACCTTCTCATGTTTGCTCTTCAGAACCGAAGGCCTGCTTCCAGGTGGTGGTTTCTTGCTCCTAGAATTGATGTCAGCTTTGCTCATGCCAAGAGAACCGTTTGAAACTTTAGACCTTGCACCGGGAAGTCCTTTATTTTTACTGCTGTTACCCTTACCAGTAGAAGGTAGCTTATCACCAATAGTGGTTTCAGCATTAGAATTCTTTTCATTGGATCTGGTCAATGCAATGTTAGATTCATAATCCATTTGTGGAGTCCAAGGAACTGCGGCCTGCTCTGCAGCTGAATCACGACCAAGCATCATGTAGAGGTCATCTGGCTCAATATTAGAAGCTTCAGGCTTACTCAATGAAATTTCTGGCATTCTAGTTTCATTTAAAGTAGCTCCAATAATGTCAGTAACCATGCTTATGCCTGTCTTTGTGTAAGAATCAGATTGACCATCTACTAGTGGTCGGCCTTGAATCATGAGGGAGTCATCAGCTATAACATCTTTCTTATTTTTCTCATTGCGATAACTGTTAGCAGCTAACGATGAATTATAATCACCATCAAACATTTTAAGGCTCAAGCTTTTATCATGATTTGCAGATCTATCTGGTTGGTTGCCAACCATCCAATCTGCATTTTGCTTCTTGATCTTAGTAGAAGCAGTGGGAAAATCAGATAGAGCTGCTTGCGAATAATCGCCTGGATCCTGATTTCTTTGTGAAAATAAAAACTCCTCGTATGACCTATCCATTTTCTTTGCAATTGGGCGGACATTTTCGCCTGCTTCAAATCTGTCAATGCGAGTTTCACCTTCACTGGCTGAACCTGTCTTCATTGCAACAAAAACATCACTTGAAATTGCTCTTTCTTTTCGTACCCTTTCAGTTTCCAGGTTAAGGGGGAATGGCATTCCCACCGAATTCTTATATTCACCTAGCATTTGAGCTGGGTGTGGGTCCAACCCAAAAGAATTTGTATCATTATCTGTTAGGAGACGATTCGGGAAAATATCCCAGTTGTCATTTCTTTTCTCTCCCTCATTTTCACTTACAGTTGCATTCTTAACATTGTGATCAGCCAGATCGTCTGAACCATTGAGGTACTTGGCCCCATCTTGTTTTCTACGATGGTGCGAGGATGATTTATGTCGTTTTTCCAAAGACCCAACAGCTTCCTCTACCTGCTGCTTTAAAGAATCTCCAACAACAAATTCATCCTCATCGGAAGTTTCCTCAGAACTTCTACTCCTTTCTCCATCCCTCTTAGAAGTAATGTAATTAATATTGCGGATCACAACCTTTCTTGAGGATTTTTTCCCATGCTTTTTTCTATGCATTTTCTCCATCGAATAATGCCCTTCATTTGATTCACTCTCAGAGGTGGAATCACTGGGCTCAGTGGATTCATCTTGTTTTAAATTTTCCCGACTGTTATGAGAATATTTCTTCTTATTCTTGGAATATGATTTTTGATTTCTTCGATCATCTGGCTCCCAATCACGAGCAAGACTAGAATCTTCGTTTGGAGGCCACTGCATGTTCCCTGGATAATAAGGAGGGGCAACTGGCATACCAGGAAAATGATAACCTTGATATGGAGGCAATTGTTGCATTACGGGGCCCTGAAAATTGTACATGTACCGAGGAAGATGGTTTGGCCATGACATTGGCACTTGACCTTTGACATCTGTCGGCATCGGAGCATCCGCTGCACAAGATATAGACGTTAACATCAAAAATAGACTTCTTGTCCACTAGCATGACTGTCTAGCTTAGTTTTTATCTGGTTATGCATTGAGCCCAAATTGGAGATCCCAGAAAAACAGTAGCTAAGGCAAGGATACGAATTATTACTCTGATTAAAAGAAAGACGGAAGTGTTCAGTCTTTGTAAAAATTAAGAGTTCTGATCTGCATTAGTCCAAAGTCTACTAGCTTCTAAAAACTCCTTGTCCTCATGATTTTCGTTCATTGCCTAAATGAAACTTAGATACCATGTTTACCAAACTATTGTAGCTTCATCATGAGCAAACTAAAAGATGTTTCAAAAATAAATGTGCACATGATTCGTGAAGCCTCTACAGGTTTTTCTAACATAATCATAGCAGAATTCACTTTTATAATCTGGCACATATACTCGCAGTTCATTTATTTAGGTTGGTTATAGTTTCTTTCGCACCATTGATCTAAATTAGAAAGACCATTTTTGAGGTAAAAGGAAAACTAAAATATCCATCCATACTGTTTTTCATATCTATGCTTCCATGACTTGTGGCTGTGTCAGATGCATCCACCGACACATTTTGTTTCCCACTAGGATCGTTATCTTCACCAGCAAGTATGATTCCTGATGTTGGAAGATAAGGTAATTCTGTCCGAGAGTATGCCTGCATCGCTGCTATTTCATCCATCCAAATTGCATCTTCATTTTTTTTCTTGCACAACTCTAAGAAATTTATGCATGCTTCCCTAAACAAATCAGGAAAACAAGCTACAAGTTAAATCAGAGGAAAAGATTTAAGAACAAATATTCGAGATGATGTAGTATTATGCAACAATTTTTCTGGACTATCAGCATCTAAAATCTGGAAGCTGGAAAAAAACGCATTTCTGTCTTCAATAAACAAATTTATTTTCACCATTCTCTTCATGAAGAAAGTTTTTTCTGAGAACCATTTAGGAATGGTTTCATACCTTAAACGTGATGCTCCAAAAGCATCAGCAAAGTATATAAGATCTTCTATATACTCTGGTTCAAATCCAGCAACTAAAGCACGGGCATAAGCCATTGCTTGCTCTTTGCAGAGTACTGCCTTCCTAGATTCCAAAACACGTTGAAGACGAACCCTGTACATCATCCCCAGCTGAACAATCAAATGCATGAGGATATAAATGCAGTAATAAAGAATATATTGTTACCAAATAAGGCAACTGCAAAGCAAGACAATTTACTTGGAATTTTCTTCCCGTAAAGCATCAGTGGCTTCATCAAATCCAGCTTTCGTCTAAATTGCAGCGTCACAGGGAGATTCACAAATTATGAAGAAAGCTTTTGAGGAAACAGTATAAATTAATATATTTTAAAATGATGACATACCTTAGATGAGGCAATTGACTTATGGAAATTCCCAGTATTAGTTGATTCGTTTCCTGCTAAATATAAGTTAGCATGTATAATTGATTAGTCAATGAAATCATCCACTGTTTGCAGGCATACAAAAGATGGGAGAACGTTAATTCAAATTCCACAATAAGCTTATAAAGTTATGGCGCATCTTTGTACTACTAAAATTTCAATGTAAAAAATTTACTCGTTCATTATTTTTTTCCATTTTTCCGGGTCGCAGTTTTCATTGTTAAAGGAATTTTATTGCATATACCTGTAGATTTGCCAAAGTAACAAGTATTGATGCGATTTCCAACCGAAAAAAAGGATGTGCTAAGCTAGGAAAAGTTCAAGCGATGAAAACACCCAAGTAATTTAGTAGATGTAACTGAACTGCAACCTTACCGTCTTCTTCTGCTGCTGACAGTTCATTCTCAATCTGTATTATTTCCCTCTCTACTGAAACAAATCTCTCCAGAACCTCTGGTGTGCTAACAAATCTCACAAATCTGCTTAAGCAACCATATTAATTAATGAAAATAATAATGAAATAGAAATGCTCGAGCATCAAGCTCAAAGGGCTAAAATCCGGACACCATCAAAGATCTCAAACATCACAGATAAGTCAAATGTAATAACTTATCTAAGCCAAAACCCTCTTGGCAACATCATCGAGGGAATTTTACCTTTGCAGAGTGGCTTTTGTGAACCAAGATGCAGCTGATGGGCCCACTGGACGCAGAGTTATCGAATACCCACCTTTGGAAATCTGATCTTTAGCAGATTTTAGATGTGAAAGAAATGGTTGTAGAAGTCCAGAAGCCAATTTCTCGTTCGAATTACCCGCAAATATCACCAGATCACATCTTCAATTTTTCACAAACATAATTCAACAAGAAAATATAAGTAAAAAAATACAAGAACAATCAAATTCAGGTACTCATATTCCCATCTGCAACATAAGAATAGTATAACATAAAAATGCTGAGTACCTGGTTCTGGTGGGGGTGAGTTGGAAGAGAGCATAATCAAGACGAGTTCTCGAGTCCATAGTGACAGAAAGAGAGAAATAATGTACTCTGTACTCCGTGCAGTTGTCAAGAGAATTGTTCAGAATTTCAAAGATTCAGGTAATACATTACTAGGAATTCTCTTCAAGTTCTCCTTCATGTTACTTATCTCGTTGGTTCTAGTGTCTCCGCAAAAAGTGTGAACTCTTTTACGTTGCACAAGGAGAGAGAGATAATGTGAGTGTTTGGGTGGTGAATCTAAGCACATGGGAATTTTGAGTTGCGGATCGAGGATTTGATTATTATTTTTTTTTACAAGTGGGTCCATTCGAATGAATCTAAGGTAGCTTTGATTTTGACATTCAACTTGCACATAATATGATGTGATGCAACGACACTGCTGGTTGAGATGCCTTTTCTTTCCTTGCTGCTTATGTAACCTTGTCTTTCAAAAGAACAGAGTACTCTCCCCCTTGCTCTTGCACAGTGACTGCAGCAGTTGAGTCAGGAAATGGGTAAAGAATAAACACAGTTTGTAATGTTACCAACTGGAAAAAAGCCAGATTTGAACACTATCAACAAAGAAAATTCCAAGCACATTAACATTTACATTAATTACATTCCCATCTTTGAGTTATCTTTTCAACATCTAAATTACATGCATTAATTAAGAACTCCATGAAACTCTTGTATGTACGGCATTGTTTTCAATAATTGGATGGGCGCTACGGAAAATTACATGTATATCAAAGAAATTGATCTTGTGATGTAAATCTAATTCCACATCGGGCAATATCTATGCCCAATAATGAGCCATGACCTTAGCTTAATCTTAATTGTAGGTTTAAAAATAGCTTTCTTTCATCATGTATGTAATTATTAGAGCGTTCAAAAGCATTTTGAGGGGCCACAATGAATTTCCTTATAATTTACTTCCTACTTACTCTCATAATTAATGTACTTGTTAGTTTCAATCCAACCATAGTTCCCACTCAAGATAAAGCAATAATTACATAGATTTCAATTATTTTGGGTTGGTGTGGACATCTGTCCACAATATACCCAATAAGTTATTATTAACCTGTATACACTTCCACCGTCTGTTAAATCATTTCTTACCTCCAAGATCATGAAAAGTTGTTCTCTAACTTCAATTTTCAGGCACTTCACAGTTTATGTTCCTTTTGGTTGAGGTAAAGCTGCAATGCAAACACGTGAAATTTATAATAACATTTGCTTCGTCGCGAAATTAATCACAACCTCATTTTCATTAGTTGGAAGATTTAATTTAAGAAATCGTTCATGATCCAAGAAAAACAAGATAGTAAAAAAATCTGTCTTTCATTTTCATGGAAAGGAAAAGAAAATGTGTCGGCATAAATATATATTGCATAATGGTTAATTGGATGGAGAAGAAGATAAGTGAATATATATATATATTATCATTTGCAGCCAAATTATATAGTTATAGGGCGGAGTCAGCATAATAATAACGAGCGGGTACTCATGCGCCCCCCCCCCCCCAAACAAATAACGAGGGGTACTCATGCCCCCACTCTCTAATTTTTAAAATTTATAAAATTTTAATTAATAAATAAAATATTTTTTTTAAATCCCCTTTTAAAATAAATAAAATCTTATTTCCACTCCCTCTAATTTAAATTTCTACTCCATTGCTGTATAACTATATATATGAAATTGCAACTACTACCATTACCATTAATCAACCACAAAACTATTTAACAGGAAGGCAAATGGGCATCAAATACACCACATAAAATTAAATAAAATTCTAATAATTTGTAAAAATCTTAACATATCAACTACCACATAATTTTATAATTTTAATGTTTCAACATTTTTTTTTTTTGGATACGAGAAAACTCATACATTTAGTCATCACTGCAATGTCTAGCCATACCTGAGATCAAACATTTAGCCCGTGAGCACACAACAATTTTAAAGATGTTAGAACTATAAAAGTTAGAGACGGCGTAATTAACTTAGAAAATATATTGATAATATGGTGTCTATGTTATTTTTTTCATTATTGTTTTTGTGTACGCATTAATTTATTCAATATGTCTTACTTTTAAAATCATACTCCTTATCATACAAACTCTTTTTTAAATGAATCATCAGTCTAATCAAAATCGTAAAGATCAACTTTTCGTGTATACTCATCAGAAGCTATCCATTTAGGCCTGGGTTCATTAATTATCGCTAACATGAAGAAAGATTGTCATTGTTATAATAGTTGGTAAGGTAACTTTGAGTAACTAACCATGGTTGATTGATATATATTCCAAACATGTTTATCAATTCTTAGGTTGGCCCTTATGCTAAGAAGCAAGAACATATCAATTTTGCGTGGTGTTACAAAAGATTATAAAAGTATAATATTCAAGAGATCAACAAATTTTCTATTGATGAACAATTGCTTTTCTCTCCGTATCTCTTTCTTTGTTCTTTCAATTTTTGATTGAACATTTTTGTATTATGTGAATGCCAGACTAAAAATAAACCATGTTTGCCTATTTTTAAGAACAGAGACAGTGGTTAGCATTGTTTCCCTGAATACGGTATAGATCTAAAACTTAAAATGGTAATATCAGTACATATAATCAAAGAATATTAGAGCAAAACCCCAATTGACTTCATCAACATGAACATGATTCTAGCCTATTAACGATTTAATTTTCGTTTTTAATTATTCATGAGTTGAATATATTTGTATTTACTCTTAATTACTCTTGTTCTTGTGTTCTATTTCTCTAATATTTCTTTGCTTGCCAATTCCCCCTTAGATATAATCATGGACGCACTATGTAGGCTACCTGTGAAGTCTCTCCTGCCCTTCAGGTGCATCTCAAAGGCAAAATATTCCTTAATCGACAGCCCATAACTCATAAACATTCGTCTCAATTACTCCATTAAATCTCTCCAATCTCAGCGTCCTTTTTTCATATTCTTATTCTTCAGAAGCTACCAATTTCTCTTCTGTAAGCTTGGATTCCCATGAGATGAGTGCTGCAGAACTTAATCATCAACCATTTGAACTAAGAACAATTGCTGGTTCTTGTAATGGTTACTTGCTCTATATTACCTTGAAGGAATAGTTTTCTGAAACCCTTTAACCAATAAACACCAAATAGTATTTAGGAGTGGCAATTTGGGTCACGACACGATTATTCGATACGAATTCGATATAATTAAACGGATTCGGATTTGAAAATTTTGACACGAATAATAATCGGATTGTATTCGTGTTATACGATTAATAATAATGTCGGATTCGGATTTTACCTTTTAAATTCATTTATTCGTTTAAAACACGATTAAAATACGATTCATTAAATGAATAATCGTATTTAAATAAATTATTATATTTAAATGAATAATTATTTAATATAGTAATTTTATTTAATTATATTTGATACTTATTTTATATTTAAATAAATAATTAGTTAAATAGATTAAATTTTATATTGATTAATTAAATTGATTGAATAGATTGAATCGAGTTAATAATTCAATCGTATTGTGTTATATCATCTATTTAAAAAATAAATAACAAGATTAATAAATAGATGATACGACTATTAAATGGATGACACGATTAATAAATGAATCATATTTGAATGAGCACAAAAAAATATTATAAATTCATTAATACAATACGAATATAATATATTTATCCGAATTGACACCCTTAATAATACCCAAGTTTTGGAGTGAGGACGAGAGGATAATTGAGCTCATGGGTTTAGTTATTTACGATGTTTCCTGTGATGACTACAAGTTTGTAAATATCACAATGTTATGTAGAATGGATTATTGTGCTGAAGTTACTGTTTATCCTTTGGAAACTAATTCTTGGAGACGGACTAAAAAGTTACGCTTTCATTTTTTCGTCTCTAAAATCCGTGACGATTTTGCAGAAGGTGATCTGCAGTGGTTGCCTTAGAAAACTCCTTCAGCTAATAGTGATTATATGATCGTTGCATTTAATTTAAAGACTGGGGAACTATACGTTTTGAAGACTTAGACGAAGACCTAATATATTTTGGGCATTTACACGTTTTGAAAAGATGTCTGTCTTTAACTGGCCCTTTACTCTTATCCCGATTTATGAATACGTGGGTGATGAAGGAATACCGGGTGATTGAATCATGGACTAAACATTTTCCTTCCCTAGATGCAGTAATTGAAACTCTAGATTATGCAACATCTATAGCTTAATCAAAGAGTGTGGATGAAGTTTTAGTTCGTAAAGATATGAGAAATAGGAAAGATCGTTGTTGGTTCAACTAAAAGAACCCAAGGAAGAATCATGTATCATGATTCACTGTGCTCCTCATAAAATTATTTGCCAGGAAGGTCTGGCTGCACCTCATGCTTAGAGGCCAAGGAAGAAGTCCGGAAGAACAAATTAGAAAATAGGTAATTAACTAACGTCAAACTATAGCTGTTTTTCTTAGGTAAGTGATAAATTTGATTAGGCACATGTAAAGACATTCGTAGTCAATTGATAGTTTGACATTCGTAGTCAATTGATAGTTTGTTTTCTTATTTGAAATTTCAATAGATCTAAATATATAAATATAAAAAAATTAGAAGGATATATTTTTTTTTATAGCATGGAAATATAAATCACTGAAAACTTGTTTTAACATATCATACTTTTTTTTTTTTTATATATTTAAATAAATAAAATATGCATAAGAATTTATTTTATTCAAATATTTGTTAAACAAATTTAGCTTAATTTATTTAGATGTAATTAATATTAGGTTGATAGACAAACACTTTTAAAACATGTGATGAATGACTCAAAGTGAATTATATTTAGTGTTCAATATAGAAAATACATCATGGAATTAAATTTTCTCATCTGGGTGAACGTTAAGTTTTAATAACATCTTTTAATAAGTTAAATAATTGCGTATTGTTACCTATGTAAATTTATTTATATAAGTAAATATGACGGTTTTATATTATTATCACCTATTTTAAACTTTTCCTAGAGTAAAAAAAAATTATGAGAGTAAGAAAAAATAAATCATATATACAAGTAATGTGACAACAATATAATATTATGAAATCAATTTTTATGAATTAAATAAATTATATTGAATTTTACTTTTGATATAGTTGAATGTACATAATTATAAGTTTATCTATATATACTGAAATATTTTTATTACTTTTACTATTATGACACATAATATCACTTGTTAAACCTATTTCATCGGGCACACATATTGTGAAATCCTACTAAGGCAATCCAAGAGGAGGGTGAATTGGATTTCTAAAAATTTTAATGCAACTAAGGTATATTTTTCAAATAGCCTCAATTGTTCAACCCACCAC
>JAVXUL010000008.1:14405886-14419462 GCA_035590515.1 Trichilia minutiflora | reverse complement strand
AATCACAAAGATTCTGCTAATCACAAAGATTTACATAAATCTATTTATGGTAAAGATAAATGTACACAACAGAATATTGCTATTTCCTAATAACCATTGAACAAGATGGAGTCAAGATTGAGGGAAAAGAATTGTCAGAAGTATAGATCAATGAAATTCAGAAGAAAGCTCACAGTGTCCTGATACTATCCTTGTTAGATAACGTCTTGAGGGAGATTATAAAAGAAACTAATGCTAAAGAAGTTTGGGATAAGTTGAATGACAAATACTCCAAGAAGACTACAGTTAGAAGATTGTATCTAAAGAAGAAAATGTATGCATTCTACATGGAGGAAGGTACATCTGTCTAAGAACACTTGGATAACTTCATAGATTTAGAAACTGTGGAGATTAAAGTTGATGATGAAGATCATCATGATGTTACTGACCTCTCTTCCACCTTTGTATGAACACTTTGTTGATACTCTTTTGTATGACAGATCATCTCTCTCAATGGATGATATAAAAAATGCCTTGAATTTAAAAGAGTTGAACAAGAAATAGGCCAAAGGAGTTAGAATTCTGAAGGTTTGCTGGCTTGGGGAAGGCAAGAAAAAAGGGACTCAGCTGGAAAGAACAAAAGCAAATCATCTTCAAAAGGAAAGAAGCTTAAATATTTCTTTTGTCATAAAGAAGGGCATTTTAGAAAGGATTGCCTTGAAAGATAGAAAAAGAAGCAAGAAAGATCAAGTTCCTCACCTACAAATTCTGCTATTAGGACTAAAGAAGAATTTTAAGACTCATTTCTTCTCATTGCATCAGACAAGTCTATTAAAGAAGAGTGGATTTTGGATTTTGGATTTAGAATGCACCTTTCACATGTGTCCCAACGAGTTTATGTTTTCAACTCTTGATAAAAAGGAGAGTGGGAGAGTATTATTAGGGAATAATGTGGCTTGTAAGGTTCAGGGGTCAGGGATAGTGAGGTTTAGGTTACACAATGGGACTATCAGAATTTTAGATGGGGTAAGATATGTGCCTGAGTTAAAAAGGAATCTGATTTCATTAGGTATGTTAGAGGATGAAATCATAAGGATAATCAAGGGCTCATTAGTTGTGATGAAAGGAACCAGAAAAGAAGGGTTGTATATTCTGAATGGTTACTCGATAGCTGGTGAAGCAGATGTTGCAGTAGATAAACCTGATGATACAATGTTGTCGCACATGAGATTGGGCCATTTTGGGGAGAAAGGGATCAGGGAACTAGAGAAGCAAGGACTGTTGGGCTTTAGGCAGCTTGAGGGACTTAGATTCTGTGAACTATGTGTGATGGGAAAGCATCATAGGGTAAAGTTTGAAAGGTCAGGATTTAGAGCTAAAGAAGCTTTAGAATATGTTCATGTAGATTTATGGGGTCCCTCATAGGTTGTTTCCCTTGGAAGGGCTAGATACTTCCTGTCTATAATAGATGATTATACAAGAAAGGTTTGGATTTATGTATTGAAGGATAAAACACAAGCCTTTGAAAATTTTAGCAGTTAGAAAATAGTTGTAGAAACTCAAAAATGCAGAAAGGTTAAATATCTCAGAACAGATAATGGGATGAAGTTCTGCAGCAAGGAGTTTGATGTTTTTTGTCAAAGAAATGGGATTTTGACGCATAAGACAGTAGCTTTTACACCACAACAAAATGGTGTGGCTGAAAAGTTGAACAGGTCACTTATGGAGAGGGTGAGATGCATATTGTACAATGTTAATCTTCCAAAAGTCTTCTGGGTAGAGGTAGTAGTAACAGCAAGATATTTGTTAAAGAGGTACCCCTCATCAGTCTTAGATTTCCTGACACCAGAAGAAGTCTGAACAGGTTACAAACTAAAATTATCTCATTTGAGAATCTTTGGCTGCACTGCTTATATGCATGACAGGAAAGGAAAGCTGGACACTAGAGCTTTGAAAAGAATACTACTTGGATATCCAGAAGGTGTAAAAGGTTATAAAATCTGGTGTAAGATTGATGGAGAGGGCAGAAGTATAATAAGCAGGGATGTAATTTTCTTTGAGAGTGATATGCTTACTGGAAAAGAAGACAAAGAGAAGGAAGAAGTGAAAGAAGATGAGACTGAGAAGTTCAAATTGAGGTAGAGACAAAAGATCAGACTCACAATTCTGCAAAGACACCAGTGGAAAATGTAAGTGCTGATGGAGGACAAAAAGAATCTAAAAGTGTTGATGATTACAACCTGATCAGAGATAGAGTAAAAAGACAGATTAAACCTTCTGTTAGATTTAGCTATGCAAATTTAATATCTTATGCTCTAATTTTAGCAAAAAATTTAGAGGAACCAACCAGTGTGAGAGAAGCATTAAGTGGAGCTAATGCACAAGATTGGCTGCTAGCTATGAATGAAGAAATGTAATCTCTGTATAAGAATAACACCTGGAAGCTAGTTGACAGACCGAGAAATAGAAAGATAGTAGGATCTAATTGGGTGTTTAAACAAAAGAAAGATGATTCAGTCGTGGGAAGGGTAAGGTTTAAAGGTGGATTGGCTACCAAGGGTTTTACCCAAAAGTAAAGAGTGGATTTTAATGAAGTCTTCTCACTAGTGGTTAGACACACCTCTATGAGAATCCTCCTGGCTTTAGCTGCTGTTGAAGATCTTGAAGTTGAACTTGATGTTAAAACAACTTTCTTACATGATAATCTTGATGAGGAAATATTTATGGAGCAACCAGAAAAGCCTTTGAAGAAAAGGGAAAGGAGACTATGATTTGCAAGCTAGAGAAGTCCCTTTATAGTCTCAAGCAGTCTCAAAGGCAATGAAATTTAAAGTTCCATACATACATAGTGGAGATAGGATTCAAAAGAAGCTTATATGATAGTTGTGTGTACCTGAATATGTGTGAACACTCAGTATACATATATCTTATGATATATGTTGATGATATATTGATTCTGTGTGCAAAGAGTGAATTGGTTCAAAAGGTGAAGCAGTTACTGAAGAAAGAGTTTGAGATGAAGGAGCTTGGACTCGTTAAGAAGATATTAGTGTAGAGATTAAAAGGGAAAGAAAGAATAGAAGTTTAATTCTGTCACAGAAAGCTTATCTGGAGAAAGTTCTTAAAGGCCATGAAATGGATGATGCAAAGCCTGTTAGTCTGCTTTTTGCTCCCCATTTCAAGCTGTCCACAGAGTTAAGTCCAAAGACTGAAGTAGAAGTTAAACAGATGATTGATATCCCATATGTAAGTGCGATTGGAAGTTTGATGTTTGTTATGGTATGTTTAAGACCAGACATTGCTCATGGAGTAAGTGTAGTCAGCAGGTACACGGGAAAACCTGAAATGGAGCACTGGAAGTCAGTAAAATGGCTTATGAAATATCTGAAAGGCAGCCTCAACACAGAGTTAGTTTATAAGAGCTCAGGATCAAGCAAAATTGAGGTTGAGGGATATGTTGATGCAGACTTTGCTGCAAACCTGGATAGAAGAAGGTCATTAACAGGGTATGTCTTTCAGATTGCAGGTTGTGTAGGGAGCTGGAAATCTTCATTTCAATATGTTATTGCGTTGTCAACAACAGAGGCTGAGTACTTAGCTATTGCAGAAGCTGTAAAGAAAGCCATTTGGCTTAAAGGTTTTGCAGCTGAACTTGGGTATGAACAAGATGCAGTAAGGTTGTTTAGTGATAGTAAGAGTGCATTACAGCTTGCAAAACATCATGTGTATCATGAAAGATCGAAACACATTGATATAAAGGTGCATTTTGTGAGAGATGTTGTCGCAGAGGGAGTGATAAAACTGGAGAAGATTTCAACATCTGAAAATATAGCTGATGCACTGACAAAAGCAATGATAGTAAATAAGTTTAAGCATTGCTTAAACTTGATGGGATTTAACATGTAAGAAGCTGAAAAGTTGAAGTTGGTGTTGCTTGTTTAGAGTGTGAAGATCTAGGGAAGTAACAAGAAAGCTTGTTGAGTTGTATTACCTGTGAAGATAAGTTTTGGGAGTAATAGAGCTGATAAAAGAAGAAGAATTCATAACTTGTAAAGTTTGAAGGATTAAGGTAGAGAAGTGTAAAGGTAATCCTGCAAACTTTAACTGAAAGATGGAGTCTAAAGTTGGGAGTTTAAGGTTGGAGCTGGATGCTGGATAAAGCTGGAACTTGCTGAAGCTTGAAGTCAGTTACAGTTAGTTATAAAAGTAAGCAGAGAGAGAAGAATATGTAGGATGGGGTTATAGTTGGAGCCAATTGGTAGCTGTTGATAAGGTGCTGTAGGTTACACAAGATAGGTGACAAGAGTAAAACTATAAAACCCCGAGAGCTTCTTCTATGAGAAAAAAATAGAGAGAAAGTTTTCTTTTAAGTTGATGCATAATCTTATATACTTCTTCTTCCTTCTTAATCAAATAAGAGAGTTAGTTTTTTTCTTGAAATAATCATTGTTCTGTGAGTTGTTTCTTGGTTTTTCCAATTAGTTTTCAATATAGTCTTGCTTTCTTTCTTGAGTTGGAATTGTTTGCAGAAGTACTTGCTGGATTACAGGTTGGTCTTCTTCTTTTCTTGAGGTTGTATTTGATCTGAAATTACTCACAATCTCAACCACCTAAAGGGAAAATGGTACATTAAATAGTATAGAAACACAATGTCAAGATAGTACATTTTCAGGATGGATTCAATATATCGCTCAAAACTGAAGAAATTAATAAGTCTAAAATTATATACATATAGTAGTTTCTTGGCTTGATTTGGTAAAGATCATTGCACTAATTTTTTCTCTTAATTTGGTCCCTAGAATTAAAAAAGGATTTTCCCACGAAATTACAAATAACTTTACTTGGTAAATGTATTTCTCTCTATAGACCAGAAGTCGTTTTCTCATTTCTGTGGTGTTGTATTTCGTCTGCCCTGTTGTTCAATGAAGTTGTTCAACTTCAATGTGTTGCATGATGCTGTACTTGAATGGGCAAAAAGCTCAACAAGGAAAAAAGCAGCGAAATGGTAAAATCCCTTGATCAATGCTTAATGGCTTCATTTTTTTTTTCATTTATTTAATGTAAACCATATCGTATAGACTATAGTTGTATCTAAATATAGTTATTGTACATGTGTGAATAATGACCTTTTACTAAGTTCTGATCATTATTGGTTGCTCTTGTATTGCAGCAACAGTCTGATAAAACAAGTTGAGAGTCATCTAAGCATCCAGAGGAAGAGGAGAGAGCCTATGACGAGGCAATCTCGAGACCATATCGTTCAACTTCTTCGAAATCACAAGCTTCAGAAAGCAGTAAATAGGGTGCGTTCTATTAGCAGTTGTTTTTGTAGCCTTATATAAATCTTATCAAAATTTTCTTATTGTTTTCCCCTAGAAGTATTTTTGTGATACTTTTCAAGTTGGGTAACTCTACAGAGACCAGCACCGGCTATCTGTTTATGATCAAATTGAGCTTCTCTTATGAGTGGTTACCTGGTTATGAGTGGGTGCAATGAAAAGCTTCTCTTACTCTAGACCCCAGGGATGATCTAATTTTATTGAATGCTTCAACAGGAGCAAAGGCATAGCATAGTTTCTAACTTTCTATAATTTATCATTATTCAATAAAGTAGCAACTATTTCTCCTTTGGAAACAAAGTTTAAATTTGCTGTATATTTATATTGAGATCTATTACGACTGCAAGGCTATTACCAATCTATTAGAGAAACCAATCACAGAAATAAGATAGGCTAGGGAAAGCCACACTCCAAAAGTCAAGAACATGAGTATACACAACTGGCTAATCCATTGAGTACAAATCAAGGAATAGTCAACTGAAACCAAGTACAAGAACAATCACAGATTCACCTATGGTACATACAATCAGAAAAATAAATGAAGAACGAGAAATATTCTTTTGTTTTACAGTAAAACTAGTGTATGCCAATGCTAACTGAAAAGAAAACAAATAAATCATTTACCTCTTTGTACCGTAAAACTGTCACATATCCAATCACATAACTTACATTATGGCTCGTAATATGGCAGAAAACCTGAAGGCCTTATTATGTATGATAGCTATCTATCTTCTCGTTGATAGCTCTATGGCGGCATAAATTGGCTCCATGACTCCATTATAAGAGAAAACTTGCTTGACGGGTTTGCCTCCCACTCCTGAACATCCCATAATCCAAGGCAGAGGCACTCTGAAGTGGCATGCATACACATAAGCTGCAAAATGAAACAGAAAGTCTATGAAATCAAGCTGTATAAACAGTTCGACTTTTCCTTCCGAAAAAAAGAAGCTTTCTAAACCCTTTGGCAGCTTTGGGAGAGTTATCATCATTGCTCCATCTCTTTCTGGAGTGAATTGGTTCTGTGTTCAAGTCACTATGTGGTGGTGTTGAGTCTCTTATCTCAGAAATTTTAGGAGAGTGGAGATGTTCAGTTACTGTGGCATGTTCTTCAATTTTGACAGAAGAAAAGGTCAAAACTTTCTTAGGTGATGGCGTTTCAGGATGCATGGTCATTTCAGAATTATATGCACCATGATCTTCAGAAACTCTGGTATCCTCACGAAGAGCTGGAGGTGCCTTGGATAATTCTGCATCATCTTTTAGTTGGTCCAGTTGTGCAGAGTGTGTTTTAATCATGTTCACAGTGCAGCTTCTGTCATCCAAATTATTTCTTTGCAAAGTTATATCTCCTTCTTTATTCTCTGTTGAAGGAATACTGTGTAACTCCTTAATGTCTATGCTGTCATCAAGGATATCAGTAGGTTGAGTTGCATGTGCAGTTGTTGAATCAGCTGACAATGCTGCTGTGGAGTCCAAGCAATGCTTCTTTCCTTGAACATCAACATCAGCAAAAATGACCTCATTGACAATATCTTGGCCATTTTTCTTGTCAGAAGGTTTTAGTTCATTTGCACTCGATTTCTTATTTTCAGCACTGAAAGTCTTCTTTGACTTGGCAGTTGTACCATTAACCTTTGCGACTACCCTTTTAGAGTGATCTGATTTTCTTTGCATTGATGGAGAATTTTGGGTTGTTCTTGTGGTTGCCAGGCGATCTATGGTGGCACTTCTAAAGACTGGTTTTTGTGATTTTGCATATTCTTTAGTTGGGGACTGACTTTCAATCTTAACAGTCTTCTTTAATGTTGTGGAAGATTTATTTTCTGTAGAAGTTCTTTTCAACGTTGCTGGATTACCACTAGCAGCATTCCTTTCGGCAATTCTCTTTTGGCGTTGAGCCAATAAAGCCTCCATTTTCTTCCTATTTTCTTCTTCCTATTTGCGAGGGAAAAAGAAACAATAAAACAGTAATCATGAAATAGAAAAATAATTCCTTTAAATTTCATAAAATATATAAAGCAAAAATCAGCACCTACAGCGTAGGTATGTAGATAATGAAGCCATCACCAAATGAAGTGTCTGTGTGTGTGAGAGAGGGAAGAGAAATATACATAAAGCAAATGCACCAAAAATGTTCAGTTAATCCAATGAAAATGCTCGAGGAATGAATGAAATAATTCAAAATAATAAGAAAGACAATAATGATTTGTGTTGAATTGTATGCTATACCAAATGAAATGATGTGATATGGCATATCGTGTTATGTTTCCTAGAAGAAATGGATGTAAAGAAAGGCAGGCTTTGAATTCTCACTAGAGTTGCCTTACTAAGGATCATATACATATGTAAATATATCTGACGGTTTAAACTGATTTTCCTATCATTCTGTCAGGGGTTGAATTGGAGACTAAAATTTCAGTACCTTCTCATGTTTACTCTTCAGAACTGAAGGCCTGCTTCCAGGGGATGGTTTCTTGCTCCTACAATTGATGTCAGCTTTGCTCTTTCCAAGAGAACCATTTGAAACTTTAGACCTTGCCCCTGGAAGTCCTTTATTTTTACTGCTGTTACCCTTACCATTGGAAGGTAGCTTATCACCAACACCGATAGTGGTTTGAGCATTAAATTCCTTTTCATTAGATTTCGTCAATGCAATGTTAGATTCATAATCCATTTGTGGAGTCCAAGATACTGCAGGCTGCTCTGCAGCTGAATCACGAGCAAGCACCATGTAGAGGTCATCTGGCTGAAGTGTGTTAACAGCTTCAGGTTTCCTGTGCAAAATTTCTCGCATTTCAGTTTCGTTTAGAGTAGCTCCAATAACATCAGTAACCATGTAAGAATCAGATATATCATCTACTAGTGGTCGGCCTTGGATCATGAAGGAGTCAACAGCTAGAACATCTTTCTTATTTTCCTCAATGCGCGAACTGTTACCAGCTAATGCTGAAGTATAATCACCATCAAACATTTTGAGACTCAAGCTTTGATCATGATTTTGTGATCTATCTTGCTGGTTGCCAACCATCCAATCTCTATTTTGACTCTTGATCTTAGTAGAAACAGGGGGAAAATCAGATAGAGCTGCTTGTGAATAATTCCCTGGATTCTCATTTCTTTGTGAAAATAACAACTCATATGAGCTATCCCTTTTCTTTGCAATTGGGCAGACTCTTTTGCTTGCTTCAAAGCTTTCAATGCGAGTTTCACCTTCACTAGCTGAACTTGTCTTCATTGCAACAAAAACATCACTTGAAATTGCTCTTTCTTTTTGTACCCTTTCGGTTCCCAGGTTAAGGGGGAATGACCTTCCCTCAGAATCCTTATATTGGCCTTGTATATGAACTGGGTGTGGTTCCCCAAAAGAATTTGTATCATCATCTTTTAGAAGAAGATTCTGGAAAACATCCCAGTTGTCATTTCTTTTCTCTCCCTCATTTTTACTTGCAGCTGCATTCTTAACATTGTGATCAGCCAGATCATCTGAACCATTAAGGTGCTTGACCCCATCTTGTTTTCTACGATGGCGGGAGGATGATTTATGTTGTTTTTCCAATGATCCAACAGCTTCCTCCACCTTCTGCTTTAAAGAATCTCCAACAAAAAATTCGTCCTCATCAAAAGTTTCCTCAGAGCCGCTACTCCTTTCTCCATCCCTCTTAGAAGTTATGTAATTAATATTGCGAATCACAACCTTTCTTGAAGACTTTTTCCCATGCTTTTTTCTATGCATTTTCTCTGTTGAAGAATGCTCTTCATTTGATTCACTTCCAGAGCTGGCATCGCTGGGCTCAGTGGATTCATCTTGTTTTGAAGTTTCCCGACTTTTATGTGACAATTTCTTCTTATTCTTCGAAGATGATTTATGATTTCTTCGATCATCTAGTTCCCCATCACGAGCAAGACGAGAATCTTCATTTGGAGGCCACTGCATGTTCCCTGGATAATAAGGAGGGGCAACCGGCATACCCGGAAAATGATAACCGTGATATGGAGGCACTTGTTGCATTACAGGACCCTGAAAATTGTACACGTACTGAGGAAGATGGTTTGGCCATGACATTTGTGCTTGACCTTTGGCTTCTGTTGGTATCTGAGCATCTGCTGCACCAGATATATACGTTAACATCAAAGATAAACTAGTTGTCCGCTAGATTGACTGTCTAGGTTAGTTTCTATGTGGTTGTGCATTGAGCCCAAAATGAAAATCACCCGCTGCACACAACCTCCACCCCCAAGCCCATCCACCCACCCCACCCCAAAATAAAACAATAACCAAGGCAAGAATACCAATTGTACTCTGATTAAAGAAAAAAAGATGGAAGAGCCCAATCTTTGTAAAAATTAAGAATTCTAATCTGCATTAGTCCAAAGTATACTAGCTTCTAAAAACTCATTGTTGTCATTATTTCCGTTCATTCGATAAACTTACAAACTATGTTTACCAAACTAGTGCAGTTTCATGACAAACAAACTAAAAGATGTTTCAGAAGTAGAGCTTATTTGTGCACATGATTCGTGATGACTGTACCACGTTTTTTAACATGGTCATAGCAGAAACTGTATTGACTATTATAAACTGGCACATTTGCTCACAGGTAATTTATATTAGGTTGGTTATAGTTTCTTTGGCACCATTGACCAAAATTAGAAAGACCAAACTAAATTATCCATCCATACCATGTTTCATATCTATGCTTCCATGACTTGTGACTGTGTCAGATGCATCCACCAACACATTTTGTTTCCCACTAGGATCATTATCTTCACCAGCAAGTATGATTCCTGATGTTGTAAGATAAGGTAATTCTGGGCGAGAATATGCCTGCATTGCTTCTATTTCATGCATCCAATGGGCATCTTCATTCTTTTTCTTGCATAACTCCATGAAATTTATGCATGCTTCCCTAAATAAAACAGTAAAATAATCTACAAGTTAAAACAGAGTAAAAGATTTAAGCACAAGTATCCAAGATGATGTAGTATTTTGCAACCATTTTTCTGGACTATCAGCATCTAAAATCTGGAAGCTGGAAAAAAGGCATTTCTTTTTTCAATAAACAAATTTAATTTCACCAATCTCTCCATGAAGAAAATTTTTATAACAATCATTTATGTAAGCTTTCATACCTTAAACGTGAAGCTCCAAAAGCATCGGCGAAGTATATAAGATCTTCTATATATTCTGGTTCAAATCCAGCAACTAAAGCACGGGCATAAGCCATTGCTTGCTCTTTGCATAGCACTGCTTTCCTAGATTCCAAAACACGCTGAAGACGAATCCTGTACAGCATCCCCAGTTGAGCAATAAATGCATGAGGATATAAATGAAGAAATAAAAAATATATTGTTACCAAATTACGCCAACTGAAGAGCAAGACAATTTACTTGGAATTTTCTTCCTGCACAGCATCGCTGCCTTCATCGAATTCAGTTTTTGCCTAGAAAGTAGCGTCACAGGGAGGTCCACAGAATATGAAGAGAGTTTTTGAGGAAACAGTGCAAATTAACGTATTTTACAACGGTAATATACCTTAGATGAAGCAAATGACTTGTGGAAATTTCCAGTAGTAGTTGATTCGTTTCCTGCTAAACATAAGTTAGCATATAGAATTACTTAGGCAATGAAACCATCCACTGTTTGCAGATAAACAAAAGAGGGGAGCACGTTAATTCAAATTCCACAATAAGCCTAATAAAGCTATGGCGCATCTCTGTTCTACTAAAATTTCAATACAAAAAATTTACTCTTCATTTTTTAAAAAAAATTTTCTGGTCGCAGGTCATCATTATCGAAGGATTGTTATTGCTTATACTTATTGATTTGCCAAAGTAACAAGTTTTGATGCGATTTCCCAACTGAGAAAAATGATGTCCGTATCTTGTCTCTGAGCTTGAAAAAGTCCAAGTGATGAAAAGACCAAGTACTTTAGCAGATGTAAATGAGATGGAACCATACCATCTTCTTCTGCTGCCGACAGTTCATTCTCAATCTGTACTATTTCCGTCTCCACTGAAACAAATCTCTCCAGAACTTCTGGTGTGCTAACAAATCTCACAAATCTGCTTAAGCAACAGTATTAATTAATGAAAATGATAATGAAATAGAAATGCTCCAGTATCAAGCTCAAAGTGCTAAAATCCAGAAACATCACGGAAAAGTCAAATGCAGTGACTCATCTGAGCCAAAATTTTCTTGGCAGCGTCATTTGAGTGAATTTTACCTTTGCAGAGTGGCTTTTGTGAACCACGGTGCTGCTGATGGGCCCCCTGGACGAAGCGTTATCGAATACCCACCCTTGGAAATCTGATCTTTAGCAGATTTTAGATGTGAAAGAAATGGTTGTAGAAGTCCAGAAGCCAATTTCTCGTTCGAATTACCAGCAAATATCACCAGATCGCATCTTCAATTTTTCACAAACATAATTCAACAAGAAAATATAATTAAACAAATACAAGAACAATCAAATCCAGGGACAGACATTCCCATCTGCATCATGAGAATAGTAAAATATAAAAATGCTGAATACCTGGTTCTGGTGGGGGTGAGTTGGAAAAGAGCATAGTCAAGACGAGTTCTCGAGTCCATGGAGAATGAAAGAGAGAAATAACGTACGCTGTACTCTGTATTGAGTGCAGTTCTCAAGAGAATTGTTCAGAATTTCAAAGCTTTAGGTAATGCATCACGAGAATTCTCTTCATGTTCTTCTCCTGCATGTTACTTATCTCTTTGGTTCTAGTGTCTCTGTAAAAAGTGTCAACTCTTTTACATTGGACGAAGACAGAGCTGTTAACAGGTGGATGAAGCTGAGCACACAGGAGTTTTGAGTTGCGCATCAGACGGAGGATTTGAATTTTTTTCACAAGTGGGTCCATTCGAATGAATCTAAGGTAGCTTTGATTTTGATATTCTACTTGCACATACTATGATTTCTCTGATGTAATGTAACGACACTGTTGGTTGAGAGGTTGTTTCTTATTTGCTACTTATGTGACCTTGTCTTTCAAGAGAGCATTCTCCCCCTTGCTTTTGCACAGCGACTGGTTGAGCGAGTGGGCAAAGAATAATCACAGTTTCCAATGTTGCCAACTGGAAGAAAGCTAGATTTCAAGCTATAAATGAAGTATATTCCAAGCACATTAAAATTTACATTAATTGCATTCCTATGTTTGAGTTATCTTTTCAGCTTCTAAATTAGATGCATTAATTAAGAACTCCATGAAACTCTTATATCATTGCTCTATGGCAAATTACATGTTTATCAAAGAAATTGATCTCGTGATGATAAATCTAATTCCACAACGGGCAATATCTATGTCGATAATGAGCCATGACCTTAGCTTAATCTCAATTGTTGGTTCAAAAATAGCTTTCTCTCAACATATATGTAATTAATAAAGCGTTCAAAAGCACTTTTGGGGGACTGTAATGATTTTCCTTATAATTTACTTCCTACTTACTCTCATAATGTACTTGTTAGATTCAATCCAACCATAGTTCCCACTCAAGATAAGGCAATAATTAATTAGTTTTCAATTATTGTGGGTGGTTGTGGAAATCTGTTCACGATACACCCAACAAGCTATTATTAACCTCTATACATATATTGTATGATATCCACCGTCTGTAAAATTACTTCTTACCTATGAGAATATGAAAAGTTGTTCTCTAACTTCAATTTTCAGTATGTGCCTTGCTTCGGGCAAAACTGCAATGCAAACACGTGAAACTTATAATAACATTTTCTTTGTCCAGAAATTAATC
Organism: Trichilia minutiflora; assembly: GCA_035590515.1. Taxonomy (NCBI): domain Eukaryota; kingdom Viridiplantae; phylum Streptophyta; class Magnoliopsida; order Sapindales; family Meliaceae; genus Trichilia; species Trichilia minutiflora. Next base: position 14,406,379 of record JAVXUL010000008.1, on the reverse strand, counting down.
TCAACCTCATTTTCATCAGTCGGAGGATTAGATTTAAGAACTCATTCATGAACCAAGAAAAACAAGATAATGGAAAAATATCTCTTTCATTTTCAAGGAATGGAAAAGGTGATCCGTCAAAAATAAAAATACCAATTCAGTCCTAAAAATAAACTTATAGATAGTGATGAGTGGGATCGTCTCCACGGAACGGATGAATTTAAATATTTTTAAACCAGAAAATAAATCAAGCAAAACAAATAAATAAAAATTGCGATAATTAAAAGAAAATAAAAACTAATAAAATTAATTAAATCAACACAACTAAAAATAATAAAGGTGAGAAAAATCAAATATGCGAGGATCTAGTCAAAGGAATAATTTTCAAATTGGTTTGTGTGGATTGATCATTGAAACAAAGACACTTTTATTATCCCGATAAACCGGTTATAGTTACTAGTACAAGCTTGTGTAACCAATTCCTCCTTACGTTGTAAAACAATTACCTTCAAGC
>JAVXUL010000008.1:14377154-14392189 GCA_035590515.1 Trichilia minutiflora | reverse complement strand
GATCAAAGTAATGGCCACATGCAGGGTTATGTCCTTTGGTAAAAGGACATGACTAATGGTGAAAAGACACCATTAGTGAAAGGTTACAATTATTCAATGAATAATTGTATTATTTCGTCCATAATATATGTCTATAAATAGATAAGAATAATTGTATTATTTCGTCCATAATATATGTCTATAAATAGATAAGTCAAGGTAGGATATTTAGCAATGGATTTTGCAGTAATATGCATAAAAAATGCATGGAAGAAGTATGATGGAAGGCTTGGGTTTCTAGAGAGAGAAACTTAGAGAATTCATAGTAATTCTTGGTTCTATTTTCTGCCTTGGGTTTTGGACGTCTTTGCATGCAACCACCAGTCTCACGACGGTGTCAACGATTTTCAATAATTGTTAGTACGGTGATATAACCTATGGGCATCGATTGTGAATGCTTTATTATTGTGAGCAATGCAAAGGAAAATAGTTGGAGCTATGTCATTTATAATGCTAAGATACGTTGATTGTCTGTTCCAAGTATGGGTAAAAAAATTATGCATGATCGCACTTGACCTCATATCGCTGCGTATTGGGTTGACTGGCTGAGTTAGAAGACTTAGCACCATCACGAGTCTTTATCGCATATGAGAAAAAGAACCCATTATAAGACCCCCTGTACAAGCTTCAGATTTAAGAACCATTTGGTGTGGTATGTTTTGATGATGTAATGGTGTGCAATGAGTAGTTAGAGAACTACTCAAGATACCTGAAGGTAGTAGTCTCGTTGGTGCAGGAGCACGAACTGTTTATCAAGAAGAAGCGAAATTATGAGTTATGTTAGTACAGAATACGAATGGAATGAGAGTCAAGTTAAGACAATCCTTAATGGCCTGGGAGAGGAAATAGGTAGTGGGTGCTCTTAGCCGTACGAATGTTGAAGTGTATGTGCCCACTTTGACTGAATCAATTTCAGACTTTGTTAACAAATAACTCTATGAGAGAATCAATTAAGAGCTTGTGTATAGATTTGAATTAAAAAAGATCCAATCTATGTCTAAGGTGGAAGATATTAGGTTCCTTACAAAGAGTGGGGACCCTCAATGGGCTAAACATCTGAGGGTTTGAGCAGATGATGGTGTTAGAGGATATCATGTTATTATATCACAATAAGACGGCATGCCAGAGTATGCCAAGACTTGTTTAGTGAGAAGGAACTAGACAAGTGAAAAGAAAAGGAAAGATCGGAGTCTTTCTGTGGATTTGAAGTCGATTCTTGGTTGTGGATCAATTTTCTGAGTTTATGGCATTCATGATAGCATCACATACTTAAAAGACACACTAGATGAGTTGTATCGCAAACATATGGTCAGAATATCAGGGGACTTCATTAGCGACCGTGATGTGGGATTCACGGTTAAGTTCTGGACAGTGACCTTCAACTTGAAAATGAGTTAAAGTTTTCTACCGTCAATCACTATAACAGACCGAAAGAGTGATCGCATTATCAAAGAAGGATCTGTGATACTGTGTAACCGCAAGTTAAAGGGACTTGATGGTTCAGCACAAGTTTGCTACAACATTCATCTGTTTACCTTTCTTTTTCGCAAGTTGGACATTCAAGATCTTCATGCTCCAACTTGAGGGGCGGTGTTGGAACTTATTTAGAAAACTACCTTATTTAGGAAGCTATCTTATTAGAAACTTATTTAGAAAATCTTGTATATATCTTTTCTTATCATTTTGCTATATAATTCTTATATATTTTAGGAAATTTACTTTATTAAGAGTTTCCTATTATTAGAAAGTTTACCTTATTAGAAGTTTTTTTATTATTAAAAATTTTAACTTGTATATATTTTTGGTTTTAGGTTAATGAAAATAAGAATTCTCATTCCAAAATTTCTTAGTTTTTACATTTGTGTTATGATTTTGAAAATGTGAATATGCCGAAGAGACAATATTTTTATTTTATTGTTGTATGACCTTGAGCGTTAGTTTTCATAGATTTAGCCTTATTTGTCATGATTTGTTGGTTTTGGAGCTTTTGATTTTGGTCATGTGGATCGGTACTAGATATAATACTCGACAAAATAAGAATTATCCTATATATGAAAATTCAATAGACCATCGAATATTCAATATAATGACATATATAACATGTTATTGTCTATTAACTCTATAATGTGAGAATTTTCCTAAAGATGAAAATCTAATAGATCATAGAGAAGCTCCAAGAGATAAGAATTATCCTGTGGAAGAAAATCTAACATACCACAGAGCAGTTTATACTTTTATTTTAAGATTTAATAACTTACTCTTGAATAAGAATTATTTTTTGTATGTCACATGAGTTTTAATAGTATAGTTTTAAATAAGGATTCTAACATATTGTTTTCCTATCCATTTATTGAATATTTTTCAATACTCACCCCTCTTTTTTTTCACATTTCAGAATAATGTATTCAGATAGCCGGTGTAATAATATTTATCAGAGTTTTTCTTGTGGATCAAGTACTCACCTCAAATAATTATATATTTGATATACTGAGAACACTTGTATTAAATAAATTTGATAGTTTATTTAACAATTTTATATATTTTATTTTACACAACCGAGTATATATTTAAAATGATTTTGTTTAATTTGAGTTGCATTGGAATTAGACAATAATTTGTATTTGATTTTAGTACTATTAATAGATTGGAAACATTTTGAAATATTTGAAATTTTGATATAATTGAAAATTTATTTGAAAAAACTGTTTTCAAATATCTTCCATATCCTTGGAATGCATTCTAATTAATAAAATATATTTCTCGAGTTCATGACGATTGTTACGTGTAGAATCAAGACGTGACAGAAGTCTTAAAATTATAATAAATTAAATAACTTTTATTAATTTTTTATTTTATTAAATATATCATTATTTTTAACTTATTCTATTATTTATATTATAATTTATTAATTTATGATATCAATAATTTTTTCTTCATTTAAATATAATTTAAAATTAATACAATTTTTTATAATAATAATTTTATTAAAAATTATAAAATTTTAAATAATTTTTAAATAATTAAATTAAAGCCAAGGCCGTTAGGGTTATTTTGCAACCCAACCCGAGCATGTGCTCAGTAATGCCTGCGAGCCCAATCCTAGTGGGTCGATATGGCATGGACATACACAATGACCTTACTAACGGGACGTGTCGAACTCGACTTTATTTTTTCGTAGGGGGAATCTCAAATTCCCCCCTAAAAAGTGAAATAATCATTTAGGGGGGTGTGGCATTATTTCACTTTTTAGGGATATGGAAAATATCATTCCCCCTTTTTTCGTACCGAACCAAGTACAACATGATTACGGTGCGTCCCCCTGCCTGACCCAGTATACTAACCCTTCATAACTTCATTCTCATGAACCGGCGGTCCCTTTGTCATCACTCATCAAATTAGTGTTTAAAAATTTATTAATATTGGTTCAAACACAATAAAATTAAATGATTTTATAATTTACCACAATCTCATATTGGGGTTTTAAAGTTTATTAATATTGGATCAAATTAGAGGTACTGTTTAACAGCAATCGAGTTGGTTGGATTAGAAAATATGTTTGGGTTTGGTTAGCCCAGTTTGGATCATTTGAGTAGGTCAGATTGTTTAGATCAATTAAAAAAAAATAGTTTCTCATAATTAAAGTTAGGTGATTAGTGAGTTAGGGGTTATGACTTGAAATTTTCTAGTTATGTATTTGTTTCTTCTCTCTGAACATAAATTTTTTTAATACAAACCAAACGAATGTTAGATCAAATAAATATATAAAACCCACTTTCCTGCTTTCAAAACCTTCGTTTTCTTTTTTTTCCTTAGCAAGAAATAATACAAATAAAAAAGAGAGAGAGAAGAGAATCAACATGCCTTCCTGGTTATGGTTAGAGCTACAGGTAGTCAACTAAGGATAGAAAAAGAATAAGAAAGATCGTCCGAGAATATTAAAGAAGTCCTGCCTCTCATCATTCAACGAATGCCATAGTACGTCACCTCGACCATTTTTCCAGCGTATATCATCATAAATGGCTGCAAATATACACACCACGGTCCACAATCCCACCACTGCCATCACGACTCCTTTTCCCTTCTTGCATTTCCTTTCACACGCTCTCTCTCTGCTACCTCACTGCTTTCTCTGATAGGATGACGCTTTTAATAAAGTAGATATGTTTATGAGTTTGTTGTGCCAGGATTGGGTGGTCTAATTGTAATTAGCTGCTGCACTTGTTTTTAAACGGAAAACCACCATTCTCAACTAACAATCTTAAAAACTTTGGTGGTTTGGATTTTTCTTCGAAAAGGTTATTAGGCTATCGCAATTAGGATTTTATATTTAGAATTGAATAGTCGAGATTACAAGGACCACGTCTTTGCATCTATCCTATAGAATCCATACATGGAGTGGATAAGGTTTAAGTCAGCGTTTGATGGCGGCTTCTATCAGAATTCTAGCTACATATGTTTTGCTACCATGCTCTAAATTTCCTTGTAATTTCGAATTATGCATTAAAGTATTGATCAAGCTAGGCAACTCCTTGTATTGCACTCACAGTTAACAGTGTAGGTCAGTAGGTAATTAATAACATGTTTGATATTGAGACACTGTGAGCCGACGAATATTTTTAAATAATTATTATGAAATAGAAGTTAAATTTTAAAAATTAGTTAAAATATAAGTGGGTGCTACTATAATATTAGTATACCCAACACTTTTTACAATTTTATTTTTAAAATTAAATGAGAATCAATTCTACTAAACATACCCTAAATAGTAAATCCATAACAGCTTGGCTAATATTGGGTTTTCTTACCCTATGCTCGAGTGATTTGATTCTCCTCCTACTCAAAAAATTGCACATGTATAAATACATGAGGTCCAATGAAAACAGTAAAATTTGGAGTGATGTGTTCAATCTCATCGAGTTTAGTTATATTTAGACTGATCATAAATTAAAATAATATAAGATCTGCTTTCAACTGTTAGAATTCTTCAACTTAATTTTAAAAGTACAATATTTGAAATATATATATATACACACATATTTTTAATCCTCAAAATCAGGTAATTTTATTAAAGAGAAGAACAAAAGCAATTAATGAAAAGAAAAACACAAGAAAATGCCTTAGTAAAGCAATAATTTGGAAAGATATAGCTGGTAGAATGAACCCTATATTTAAATGCAACGATTGCATAGCTCGGAAGGAGAACCAAAGCATAGCATACATGCAGTAATATACATACCGAATCCAGAAGTTTTTGAAAGAAGTTCATTAGCTTGAACCCCTCTGTATCGTATGGCTCCTGTTGTTTGTGAAGAAATTTTGGTACCATAAAGCAGAAAGCTTTGGAATTCGCTGAAGTGTTTAGCGATCAACGTAGTAAAGTCCATATGTGACAAGGAAACCGTCTATCCATTCCAGGTTGTCCATCAAGCGCCAAATAAAATATTCTCGAACATCAGCACCATTCCTATCATTTAAGTCAATCATACAAAATTTTCAATGTATAGACATAAAACATATAAATCACATTAGAGAATCTGATTTATAAAATAGTTTCGGATTTGATGTAATTCATGTCAAATTGGTGTAATCAACTCATAAACATACCTCATTGCTTTGGCTACTGCTGTCAGGTAGCGTTATGGTACTCAATTCACTTGACATTCTGAAGTATATCTTGCACTGGTTGATGGTCTTTCTTTGGCGGGGAATATCCTCTAACATTAATGGAGAAGTAAAAATTGTTAATATTTTTTGTTTTTGGAGAAGTTTATTTGAAGAAATTATGAAAAACATTTTGTCTGTGATGTACCATTTTCTGTGACATACATGGGCATGTTATTGCAACTGTCTTTGACATATTGAATGATTTTCTCCATCCCTTTTGGAACAACAAAGAACCTTGGATTCCCAGTCTTCCAAAAGCGAAAACAAGAAACTCTGTTAGATTGCTAAGGGCAATGTTGTAGCTTGGTCTGCTATAGGAAATTCAGTGTACAATTAACTAAGAAAAAATTGTGTTGAAGACATTACTGGTTCGGATTGCAATTCCATACCGATTTCTGGCAGTGTATGCATAGCCTCGGACTGCATGATCACTGCCTAAATACAAGGAGAATGAATGCAATCCATGGCATCCAGAGTTGAGTAGTGATTAATGGCAATGAAGTCGAGCCTGCCTTTGATGGGCTTCATTTCTTCTTGGGAAAATCCTGGCAATGCAGGTCCAACATATTGATGCATTTGAAGAGGGTAATCTCCAAATAATATAAGGGATCAAAAATCCTGGACCAAAAGAAAAAATCAGCTGTGTTATTTCAAAATTTCTAGATTGATACAATATATTCAACTTGCGTATAACATATAGCTAATTAAGTGTCTTGCTATGGTAAATTGTCTATTTGTCTACTATACAACTCTAACTCTCTAAATCAACATTTTTTTAACAGAGAATTATTCTAATATATAAACTATGCAACTTTTATATACATTTTAAAATAAATTTTTATTCCTTTAATAATTTTGTACATAAAATTATTGTTCTAAATTTCAACAAAATAGGACATCAGCATAAGAGGAAAATTCTGTTTGTTTGATCAAAAACCGCTTTATTTTTTTAAGAAAAATTTTAGTAAAAAAAGCTTCCAGATAAATATTTCCAAATAAGCTTGAGTGATTTATAAAAAGATTTTTTGCTTACCAGCCCGTGTTGAAAATCAGGGCTGATCCAACTCTTCATCTCTGAGAGATTCATACGTCATTGAACTAGTAATTATCCCTATAGTACCTCCTTGTTTTGCTTGTAACTAATAGAGGGTGATGCTTGATACAGTATATTCCACAAGACCTTTTTTCCAAGCACTTAACAAAAGAGGGTATTCTATAACTATTACCTGAAAGTGCCTCCTGTATAGTTTAACAGTCATGGCATGCAACAGCAGCATGTTGTGCATGGTAATGAGAGGTTCTGTATCAGACCTACCAGCAGAACAATTTCCAAATGGCATTCAACAATGAACTGGTGGGTACCACCGTCTAATATAAGCCATATCCGATAATAAATTTGGCTCGTTCAGGGTTGCCCAATATTTAACTCGATCACCAAAATTCTCACACAAATTGTGGCTAAATGAACACAATCTTCTCTGCAAAAATTAGTTCAATCGGATTTTTTAACAGCAGGTTTGGCCCCTAATAGATGAATTATAAACCCAAATGTAAAACAACATTATTACCTTGGATTGGCAAAAATGAAGCTGAATTTGAGAATGAGAGTAGAGATTTACTGCATCAAAGGACTGAGCCAAGATCCATATCCGTCTTCCAGTTCTTGTAGGAAGTCATGGTGCTAAATTGTCACAAAGGGCTCAATTCCTGCATTATGGATTCATCTTCTTCAATAATATTATATATTCATGTTCAAGAAAGAACTGCATGTGATTTTTTTATTTTTTCTGAAAAATGATCTTACTTACCCCTTAGTAAGGGATTGTCTATAAGTTTATTATAAAACTTGATTCCAGATGGATTAACTTTACCAAATCTTCCTTCTGCATTTGCAGCCCAAGAACATTTATTATCAAGTAATTAAAAAAATTAAATTGACCCGCAATTTAGTACTGTTGAGAACATTCTAGGTAGAATTCTAACCCATGAAATCGAAAATCGATATGCATTGACTCCAAGAGAATGCATTATATCAATGTCTTCCGTGCCCAAATAAAGTATTAACAGTAAGAAGAAATCCATACCAATTAGGTAAATGAAGTAAGAAATTAAACATAAAAATTGCTAATTTAAGACTTCCTTACTAGAAATCGATGGTACTGATCATCAGCAACATACCAATTATCATTATTATATAGATTTCTTGTAGAAATTTACTGAGCAAAATAATTGGTAAATATCTCAATAGATTCAAATTTCTAATAGAATAGTTCATTTATACCAGGGATCCATACCTGATGCCTTTACCATCCTGAAGATAACCTCCTTCAACCTATAGCAGAAAAAAGAAGTGTGTCACGAAATTTGAGGAAAAGAGCGAGAGACATCAGATATTATACCTGATATGAAGAAGTAGCTGTGCCAAAGAGGAAGCCATCTGGGAAATGAGATCTTTAGACATCTTCTTCATATGCATTGGAAATTTCATCAAAAGCATCCTGAGAAGAGCAAAGCTGAAGCAGAGCAAGAAAGAGCAAGAAAGAACAAAAGTGAATATGAAACCTGGAGATGAGTTGCATTGTTTAGACAAACACCACTCCGGCTCCCGGCTACCTGGGCTGGCTTGGGTTTGGTACTGTTTAGTTACTTTAGATTTAAAACACGATAAAGGGAATTAATTAGGGTCAAAATCAATATTAAAACTAGTTGCTGTCACGGAATTTTGCAATCGCATGATGGCAAAATCATGAATTAATTAGGGTCAACTAACAGCGCATATTTTAATTTTTTACAATTTTTAATTCTTTTATTATAATTCTTTATTTTTATAAAAATTTTATTAAAAATTAATAAAATTATGCAATACATTGAATGCATCATAACCAAACTACAATTATTGTTGTTGTTGCAGGTAACATTTGGTACTTAATAACTTTCACTAATACTTTTTTCAATAACATTTAAGCAGATACTATCCCATTATTGTTGTGACTTTAAAATTAAAACATCTCAGTTTTCAATATATGACTCTTATTTAGTATGTTACAGTGAACTGAATACATTTTAATATGGTTCAAAAATATAAAATTAAATTAGATAAAATATAATATTATTTTATTTTGGTATAGGAATTTTAAGAATAAATAATTATTTTTTTCTTTTAAGTTTTACATTTCTAAATTTCTATCACATTTCATAGGTATTCTCAAACTCAAATACAGTAAATTAAAAAAAATTAAGTTTTTAAAGATATATATATATTATATTAACGTCATTAATGATTAAACATGTAATATTATTTTACATATTAAATTAATAATTAAAATTATTTTAATAAAAGTTAATAAAAAATTAAAAAAACAATTTAAATTATTGATATAATATTTATATATTGCTTTTTAGACTTAAAAAATAAGTTACATATTATCTCAAGTTTTTTTATGTGACAAATTTCTCAATTTTTATCTATTCAATATGGCAAATGGTCCATCAATATGTAACAACTTTGGGCATGAATGATAAAAGACAAACAGGATAAAAGATATTGTTAAAGCTATTGGATTGGGTGAGTGTAGATTGTTGTTATGCTTGACTGACAATTTAATTTTAAAGATAAAATTATAAAAAATACATTTAATAATATTAATTTTTAATTTATTAAAATTACAATATCTCAATCTTAAATCCACTAAAATGCAAATAATGGATTTTGTCGATAGAATTAATTTTATTTTAATCTTTTTATGAACCCTAAAGGAGAATAATTTCTAACTGATTTCAAAATTTTAAGAAATATTTATTTCCTACTTTTATATCATGTATCTATTTTTAACCAAAAATACATCCGGTTTATAGTTCAAAACTTTAGAAAAATATGACAACTAATTTATTAATTTCATAAAGTATATACCTTATTTTTATTAAAAATAATGTAACAAATCAATAGTCTTCCATACTAATCTCATGTTGAACGGGTTTTGTATCATTAATTATATATGTACGTCAATTGTCCATTCAGTTGACTTGATAATGATGTTAACATATATTTTATCAGTTAAGCCTCCGTTCATAGTTGTAGAAAATATTGTTTAAAACTAATAACTATAGTTTAATTGTTCCGGATTGTTGCATCCTTAGGTTCTCTTTGCATGCACAATAGTCAATAGATATATTCATACATAATAAAATCAGAAGCAAAGAATCAGTGAGTCTAGAAATCCAACACCACCAAAAGAATCGATATGGCTAACCACAACCATGGATACTCTCCATCTTTCCGGCACGAACCATCAAATATTAAGGAAGCATTCTTTTTCCGTTCCTAATTTTCTTTAATTTACATTACATATATGTTCATTCACCTATATAATACACACACACACACATAAAAAATGTATCAAGCAAAGAGGATTTCTAAACAATAAATTAAGAATAGTGTAAGAGTCAATTTGTTTAGCTAGGTACTGATCGGGATTCGGGATAGGCATGGAGAAAGTGGTGGCTGATGACCTAGAAGCTCAAACTAAGAATGAAGATCATTTAGAAGCAGCACAGATCTTCAAGATTGCCAAACATCCTCTTACATTAAAGGTGCACATCAAGAATATATATAACTATCTATGATGGCTCTTGCTTTTGTTTCATATTTTTATAAACCTTATTTTGTAAGTTGTTTTTGTATATTTAAGTTGTATCTATAATTTGATTAAAAAACCAGCTCCATTTGGATGGCAAATAGTTTTTCTTGCTCTGTAGATTTTCAAATGAGGTTACTAAAACTTTCATTTGGGTGGTAGAGCTCTAAAAGAATGATTTTTTGGAACTGCATGAATTGTAAACATTTCAAAACATTCATTTAATTTGTTTTCCATAATCACTTTAAATCAAACTAGTATATTATTGTTATCTAGTACTTGCTAAAATTAATGACATATTTAGGTTTTGAACATAAGCCAAGAAAATAAAGAATCAAACAAAAATAAGTACTAATTAACTCATCTATTTGTTCATTATTACTATGTAATATTCAATCCAATGTACAGTTTGAGGATATAGTATACAAAATCAAAATCAAGAAAGGTGATTCTCATCGACATAAGAAGAAGTTTGAAGAAAAAGTGATCTTAAAGGGAATTACAGGAATAGTTAAACCTGGAGAAATGCTAGCAATGCTGGGCCCATCAGGAAGTGGCAAAACGACACTACTAACTGCATTAGCAGGTCGACTTGGACGAGTTGATGGAAGCATAACCTACAATGGGAAGCCATTTTCAAATGCAATGAAGCGAAACATTGGCTTCGTTGCTCAGGAGGATGTGCTGCACCCTTACTTAACTGTGGCAGAAACAATGGTATTTACTGCTCTTCTTCAGTTACCAAATAGTCTCAATGAAAAAGAAAAGGTCAAACTTGCAGAAGCTGTGATTGCAGAACTTGGTTTAACCAAATGCAAGAATAGCACTATCGGAGGTCCATTAATGAGAGGGGTTTCAGGGGGAGAGCGAAAAAGGGTTAGTATAGGACAAGAAATATTGATAAATCCTAGCTTGTTGTTCTTGGATGAGCCGACATCGGGTCTTGACTCGACCATAGCTCAACAGATTGTCTCTGTTTTGTTTAAGTTAGCGAATAGAGGAAGAACAATTGTGATGACAATACATCAACCTTCAGGTATGCTGTTTTACATGTTTCATAAGGTCTTGTTGTTATCAGAAGGTTTCCCATTGTATTTTGGAGATGCATCAAGAGCTATGGATTATTTTGCGAGCATCGGGTATTGCCCATCAGTAACGTCAATGAGTCCATCGGATTTTCTTTTAGACCTTGCAAGCGGTATGTCTTAAATAACATATAATCAATCTCAGTCAAAAATTGCTTGATCACTTAAAATATGGATTGTGCTTAGGAATTTGACCAGGATACGTACAAAAAATGTTTTGTAGATATGCCATCCGATGAATCATGGGAGGAAAAAGCAATGACTAACCAAACTCTATTTTCATCGTATAAGAAAAATCTTACTAACAAATTGAAGGTTGAGCTTCAAGAAAATGACAATTACTCTCAAGATCAATCAGAAGACAAGCAGTTTAGAAGATTTTCCACAACATGGTGGCAGCAATTCCGTGTGTTGCTTAGAAGAGAGGCTAAAGAAAGAATGTACGAGTCATTTTCTAGCCTCAAAATAATCGAGGTCCTCGCAGTTGCTTTCCTTTCAGGACTACTATGGTGGCAGTCTGAAGTTTCTCACTTACAAAATCAGGTAAAAAAAATAAAAAACTAACTTCTTTTGCTAGCTACATCCATTCAATAAATTATTGCATCTATTTTTACTCTCTCAACTAATTGTTCATACCGCTATTAATTCTATAAGCTAGGGAATTGAAATGACTGATTTTGTTTAAAATCAAATTGCAGATAGGTCTTCTTTTCTTTTTCTGCGATTTCTGGGGTTTCTTCCCAATGTTGGAAGCTATTTTCACCTTCCCCCAGGAGCGAATGATGCTCGAAAAAGAACGATTTTCTGGCATGTACAGGCTTTCAGCATATTTCATGTCAAGAATCCTTACTGACCTTCTGATGAAGCTTGTGCTTCCCACCCTGTTTGTAACCATAACGTATTGGATGGCAAGGCTTTCAGCTGGAAATTTCCTGCGCACGTTGCTTTCCCTTCTGTTCTCTGTGCTTGTATCACAGGGTCTAGGGCTTGCTATTGGTGCAGTAGTAATGGAACAGAAATCTGCTACGATGCTTGGATCAATAATCATGCAATTATTCGTGCTAACAGGAGGATATTATGTTCAAAATGTACCTTCTTTCATTGCGTGGATCAAATATGTATCAATTGGTCACTACACATATAAACTGTTGTTGGCGGCTCAATATAATGCTAGAGAATCATATCCATGCGATAATTCGGGAGGATTTTGTTCGATTGGAGAATATGAATATCCAACCATAAAGGAAATAGGCTTTGATGGGCAAGTATTTTCGTTGGTTGCTTTGGCCTTGATGCTCGTTGGTTACCGGTTTATAGCTTACATTGAACTCCTGAGAATTGGAGTAACAAGAAAATAGAGTAGATTTTCTTGTTTGATGCCTAATTATTTTCAGAACTAAATTTAAATATAAGCTAATTTCATAAATGTTTGCTGTATTATTCCGCTGGCATGTAAAGGGAGAAATTAGGCATAGGGACAGTCGTCATATTTTGCTTATGCGACTTCATATGGAATATGATATATTTTGTTGCTACTTTCAATCTCTAATGAAACGGGGTATTCTTAGATTATTAACATTCATTATTGAACCCATGTAATTTTTATTTTATGTGTCGCAAAATAGATAGAGGAAGGGGTAACAACATTCCAATCTTTAAAATTTTAATCTTTTTTCAAAATAAAAATATAATTTTCTATTATATATTAAATAGGTCTTTCATTTGTATTAAAGTAACAGATTTATTTTTATTATATAACATTTTAGTTATCACATTATAAGAGTCTGTTTAACATTAAAAAGCATTTTAGTCCTGGAACAATGAATTTTTTTTAAAAAAAATAATGGGACTATAAAAATTATTTAGTTGATATAAATCTATAATTTATATTCTATTTTTAAAAAAAATTAAAAAAAAAATGGAGACCCAAATTTTAATGGGCGCAGTAGACGAGTTAGGACACGAGCCAGCCCATTTGATACTGGACCCAATAAGACGCAAATAAATCAAAACATGGCCCAAGACCAAGAAGCATTTGAGGCCGTTTGTTATCATTTTTATTTTGCTGTATTCGTTTTTCATATATTAAAATAAACTAAATACTTGCTGGATAAAAATTTTGCAAAGACGATTACACTCCTCAAATCAAATATTTTTCGTTAGCGGAGTTGGACAGAAGGACAAAACGAAGTACTTTTTAAAAAATAGGGACAAGATGAAAAAATAGATCAAACTTAAGAGATATCCATGAAATTTTTCTGAAAATGATTCATATATAACAATAGTCTAAAAATTTTTCTTAATAATCCAAATTGCAGTGCATTCTAATTTCCGTAATCTTTACTTCAAAATTGAATTAAATTTTATTTTTTAAAAAAAGAACCAGAGGAATCCCTTATAACGCAGGAAAGTGGAGAAAAAAATAATATTTATATTATTATAAATTTTTTTAATTTTATTAATATTTGCTAACATGGGATTCCGTACAGATGCTGTCATTGCCCAAACTGAAGGACCCGAAACAAGTTTACTTGGTGGATGACACTTGAACCATTGAAACACAGTTTTACTTACATTGCTTGGATTACAATTCTCTAATTAATAAGTAGTAATTAATTTCTATGTTATTGAATTTGCATCATACTGTAATGTATTAGGGTTCCATATATGATATGGTACTTGCCCTTGTCGTTGATTCCATTTTGTCCTCGCTACCACTTTGGGATACTACCACTACATGCATCATCACTACCTCTTCAATTCTCCAAAACAAAAGAAATTGGACCACTTAAATATTGTTTTTTTGGAGCTTACCTTTAAGTTTAAATATTTGGATCAAATAAGAATCTAATATTGTATCAAAACATATTTAATCTCATTTTTTGAAGTTAAATTTATGTAAATACTAAAAATAAATGATAAACTCGTTATTTTTTTTCTTCATACAATGCGAAATATTAATATCTGTGATACTTAAATCATGATGTTTAATTAAACACGAGACTAATATTAAATACAATCGTCCAATATATTTAAGAATCACCTAACGTTACGGTATAGAGGTTAGTTAAAACTCTTTAACTATCCTAAACTCTTACAAAAAATATAATCCTTATGTCTCATCCCAATCCATAGATCTCACTTGTGACAACCGTCACAGACCTTTAGGGTATACCCAATCACACAGAATACAACATGTAGGCTTGTAAGGTATTCATAAAACCTGTTTTCAAAAACACTTCCACTATCAAACCAGCTTGACACCCAAACTCCGAAAAGAATAAAACATAGTCACAATCACTTCAAAAATATATATATAAGTATGCATAAATCAATAAAAACGATATTTCAAATAAAGCTCACTGAGATCAATATATCCCACAAATAAATCAAACATTTATTACAAATTTGTTTGTTATTCATACAAGTCTTAAAAATAAAAGAAAAGCTGAAAGGATTACCAATCGACTATGGATTTTCAAAGTGAGTCGAAGAAACTATACCTGAGTCTTCAATTTAGGAGCAATCACTACCATTAGAGCTTATCCTATCGCTTTCCCTAAAACTGAGAGGTAAGGAGGGTGAGTATACGAGAGTATACTCAGTGAGTGAA
>JAVXUL010000008.1:14357320-14368167 GCA_035590515.1 Trichilia minutiflora | reverse complement strand
CATTGATTGACAGTGGTTTTACCCACAATATTATTGATCGAGTAGCCAACATACTCCACTTACCCGTGAAGCCCACTGAATCGTTCAATGTGCGTGTTGCCAATAGAGAACGATTGATATGTAAGGGAAAGTATGAAAAACTTTTTTTTGATGTACAAGGTACCATATTTCAGCTTGATTTCTTTTCATTACCATTGAATGGATTGAACATGGTATTGAGAATACAATGGTTTGAAACACTAGGCTTGGTGGTCTGTGATTGAAAAAAATTGACTATAGACTTTATATGGGAACAACAACCCAGAAGGCTAAAAGGAGTAGAAATCCCACCAATACAAACAATCTCACTGCAGAGCTTGGTTAAGGATTACCAGCAACGATAGGCCTTACTTGCTCTTTATCTCCAATCTGAGAAACAGGTTACACCAGGGAAGAATCACCCAAACATGCAAGCCATTTTGGACAAATACTTAGATATTTTTGTTGAACCCACGAAGTTACCACCAGCTCGAGATGTGGATCACACCATTCCCCTCAAGGAGGGAACCAAGGCCATCAATGTTAGGCCATACAGATATGCTTATTTCCAAAAGACTGAAATTAAGCAACAGGTTCAGGACATGCTCAATACGGGTTTAAGTCGTCTAAGCACCAGCCTATTTTCCTCACCTGTGTTGTTAGTGAAGAAAAAGGATGGGACATGGAGGTTCTGAACTGATTATTGAGCTCTCAATGCTGTTACAGTGAAGGATCGCTTTCCAGTTCCAACGGTTGATGATATGCTAGATGAACTATATGGAGCTTCATTCTTTACCAAGTCGGACCTCAAGGCAGGGTATCATCAAATTAGAGTCAGTACTCCTCACAGACCAAAAAAAGGGAGGCAGAGATTGCTTTCAGGGTTTTAAAGCAAGCTATGACTACAACACCTGTATTAGCAATGCCAAATTTCACTAAGCCTTTTATCATAGAGACCAACCCTTCTGACGATGGCATTAGGGAGGTTTTAACTCAACAAAACAAACGCATTGCCTATATGAGTCAAGCTTTGGGCATCACAAAGAAATCTTGGTCGATTTATGCTAAGAAAATGCTAGCCATTGTGGAGGCAATACGACTGTAGAGACCATATTTACTTGGAAGAAAATTCTACATCAAAACTCACCAAAGAAGCTTCAAGTTCTTCTTGGAACAGCGAGTTGCAACCCTAGAGCAGCAGAAATGGGTGGCCAAATTGCTAGGGTATGACTATCAGATCATTTATAGGCCGGGAAGAGAAAATTCAGTTACAGATGCTTTATCACGAAAAGTTGAAGGCCCAATACTCCATGCTGTTCATTTATCAGTTGTGAATATATGGGATGCGATACGAGAAGCTAGCAAAACGGATAATTATATACAAGCCATGGAAAAGAAAATTTCTGAGAATATACAAGGATCATTTAGTTGGCCCAAGGACTTCTTTTACACAAAGGAAAGGTCGTAGTCCCAACTGACTCGACGATTAGAAACAAGCTTTTACATGAAGTACATGACTCTAAGGTGGGTGGACACTCCGGCATTATCAGGACGTACAAGCGGCTGCAACAATAGTTTTTCTGGCCACAGATGCACAAATCAGTCCAGGAATACATCCAGAAATGTGAAATCTGTTAACGCACAAAATCTGACACCATGGCACCTGCTGAACTTCTACAACCACTGTAAATTCCATCACAAGTATGGGACGATATCACTCTTGATTTCGTTAAGAGACTTCCTAGTTCGCAGGTCAAGGATGTAATATTGTTAGTTGTTGATTGACTCAGTAAGTTTGCTCACTGCATTCCACTTACTCATCCTTTTTCAGCTAAAAGAGTTGCAAAAAAATTTATTGAAGGCATTGTCAAACTCCATGGCATGCCACTATCGATTGTTAGTGATCGTGACCCAATCTTCATTACCAAATTCTGACAGGAATTCTTCAAACTTTCAGGTTCCAAACTCACACTTAGCTCAGCATATCACCCACAGACAGATGGGCAAACTGAAGTTGTCAATCGCTGTGTCAAGCAATATCTTCGTTACTTTGTTCATCAGTGGCCACGCAAATGGAGTGTCTATCTTGCTTGGGCTGAGTATTGGTACAACACCACTTACCATACCTCCACCAAGATGACACCATTCTAAGCACTTTATGACTGCCTTCCACCTCTCATTCCTGCATATTCAGAAGGTTTTTACCCGGTATACGAAGTAGATCAAGCTCTCCTCACAGGTGATGAACTGCTCCAACAACTCAAAACCAACTTAGAGATCTCCATCAATAGAATGAAACAGTATGTGAACTCTAAACGTCGTGATGTTACATTTGACAATGGAGAATGGGCTTTGCTCAGGCTTCATCCTTACTGCCAACAAACTGTTTTCAGGCATGCTCACCGAAAACTGTCCAGTCGTTACTATGGTCCCTATCCTATCTTGGAGAAAATAGGTACAATAGCTTACAAATTGCAATTGCCAGCCTCTACTCAAATTCATCCAGTATTTCATGTTTACTTGCTCAAAAAATATGTTGGAGATACTACTGGCACATCCTATGACTTGCCCCCTATTACTAATGATGGTGTTGTGACTCTGGTACCCCAGCAAATATTAGACACACACTGGGTTAAAAAAGGGGAGGCATTCATTGAAGAGCAATTGGTTCAGTGGACACACTTGCCTCTGAAAGATGCCACTTGGGAGCCCACCGAAATGCTTCTCCAAGAATTTCCCAACTTGGAGCTTGAGGACAAGCATCCCCTTCATGGGGTGGGCATTGATAAGCCTAGGAGACCCACAGGGGTTCCTAAGCCCAATCCACGCTTCCTTGGTCAAGCCATTAGTTATTCCCAGTTATTTTGTTTCAAGTTATTTCTTTTCGTATTACAAATATACTGCAGTTGAAGTATTACAGACAGATAGATTACAGTTGAATTATCATAGTAGGAAGGAATAATGGATAGTGGATAGTTAATTTATCATAGCAGACAAGAATAATGGGTAATGGATTATTGAGTTTCAAAAAACTCTGTCTAGTTTATTTACATGGTTTAAGTTTATTTTATTATTGATTGTATAAATAAATTTGAATAAAAAATAGAATTGGAGGGAAAAAGTTGTTTTTAACTGTGATCGAGTTTCACCTTAAAAAAATTATTTTTGAATTATTAAACTTAATTATGATTGGACCTATCAATATATATATTTAATCAATATTCAACTCATACAAACTATCTAATTTTCTCTTTGATTGATAATTTGACATTATAGCTCGAGTGTTTTTATTAATATTTTTTGTAATTAGATTTCTTCCTGGGTCCGTTGATTTATTGAAATAGTAATGACTCATGAAGTGAAGAGTGAAGACATTTCATTAAAAAAATTGCTTAAATTTCGGCTCCGTCCAACTCCTATTTCCAATTTTATACAATTGAAAAATGTGGGTACTCAACCAAAAAAGTGTACTACTGTCTGCTCTGCTCCTCTGCTTTCAAGTATCGAGAATCATAAATACATACTTTCATCGCAAAAGACGATCAAATAATAATAGCGAAAGAAACATTGATCAATTATTGATTTCAAGATCTTCGGCCACCGCCGTAACACAGGTCTTCACTTTCAATGGATGAAATGAGAAGAAGGAAAATCAAATATTTCCAATGCTGGAATCTCTGTCTGTGTTGAAATCTAAAAAAGTCGACAGTCTGAATGTGTTAAAGTTGAAGAATACTGCAGCCATTCGATTCATTTCCCTGAATAAAAGTCAAAATGCAATTCTCAAGAAGGTGTTATATATATATATATATTGATTTATTTCGATGCAAAGCGACAGAAAAAGCTTAAACCTTTTAATTTGCTTGGCTTTCGGATAACATGCATGCCAGAATATATTAGGAAACCACCCCTTGATTTTTCTTTTATTGTTTAATCCATTTCTTTAATTCCACTATTTCTGCAAACTTTTCTACATTTGAATTACATGAAACGGTTTAGACCTTTTTTTTTTGGTTAAACTGGAATTATTGATTTAGAATGTGCCTGAAATGCATTTCTTTATGAACTGTGTGTGAAAGTGATTTCTGAAAACAGCTTCATACTTAAATAAAGAGTTAAAACATGATTCTAACTTTAAAAATATTGTATTTTTTTATTATTTTTAAAACATAAAATTTAAAATATTTTATAATAATTGATATTTACAGGTTATCATTCTTTTTATATGTGATTCCACAGGAACAATTAATTATAAATCTACACTGTTTTAACAACATACAATATGTAATAGGTATATACTTCTAGCCTCAACTTTGAGTTCAAGATTCAACTCTTTCCCTGTGTTTAATTTGTGGGGTTGATTTTTCTATATAGTTTGAGTTGATAGTTGATAATACCCTTCAATTCGCATAAACCTTCGCGTGATCTCAATAAATATTTGACTAGCAAGTATTGTCAAACGTCGCTGCAGACATATATATATATATATATATATATAGGTCCCTAAAATTTAAATTTTAAATTTTAAGATTTGCGTAAATTACATTAAAGAATATATTTATATATTAACTTTATACTATATAGATAGGTAGATAGATAGAAATAATTTGTTGAAGTAAAAAAAAAAATTTAATTCCTCTCACACAACCTTTGAAATCCATGTCAGACTTCAACAAACAGCAAATGTTTTATTTGTTTAAATCAAACAAAACCAGACACACAAAAAAAAAATTATACAAAAAGGTTCTTAATAATTTAAATTTAATTAAGATATATGCAATGAAACCCTGAAAATACTGCTGTACAATTCCATTCATACCATTAAAAAAAACAAATTAAACCATTAGGTGGCATAAGTAAGGCCAAATCTTTGAGATCATTGCTGACTCTAATTAGGTGTATGTCGTATTTTTATTTATGCTTTTGAGTCTTGAAAACAGAAACAATATACATAACATAATTATTAATAATATTTTAAACATTCTAAAAACCCTTTTCTCAACACGTCTCCGTCACAAAAATTCATTGGCACAATGATTTAAAGCGATCGAGCATATAAAAAGTTTTCGTCTCATGATAATGGAGCTCATGTTTAACCATCCATCACGCTATCAATAACATTATTCTTCACTCCCAAGTGGTATGATTCAATTGATAAGAATATGTTGAATCAAGAAGATTTTACGTTCAAATTTAGAAGTTGTATTTTTATAAAAATATAAGATAATTAAAATATTTTAATTAATTTTATATTATAATATTAAATAATTTTTAAATACATAAAATAATTATATTTAATATTAATCTTGTATTTGATTAGATATTATAATTTAAATATAATAAAAATAGATATTTTTTATTATATATAAAAATAAATAAAAAATATAAATAATGACATTATTCTTCTTGCACCATATTTGTTCGTTTGGCATGAAAAGATAAACAACCTTTACGATGATTTTTTTATCTTCACGCTACTTTTATTTGCAAGCAGGAGTATTTCAAAAAGAAAAAGAAAAAGAAAAAGAAAAAGCTCCAATTATCTCTACGTGTAAGAATAAAAACTAAAAAGCCGAAGATAGAAAAACTTTGAACGCCTGCAACGAAAATGTTGGTGGGTACCTTGAATTTCTTGAATTTGTTACAGGTCACAGGTGCAATCTTACTTACACCAAAACTATGAGTCTATGACCATTCAAGTGGCTTCCGTACTGACATCTCATACACATTTTTATGTCCACGTGTCATAAAAGAATTGACATCATTTTATATTTTTATTTTGGGGGATTGTTGAAAAGAGTGTGATTTTGCTTTCCTATTTTCAATTGATAAACATGATAATTAATTAAAAAACTTGACAAATTAAATGCAGAGCATGCAGTTGTCAAAACCTGTTCTTTTATAATAACCACATGTCACACAATTATAATTATCAGTACGACCATAACATCTCTACGTGCCCTTTTGACCTACCAAACCAAACAATCTAATAATCACAATAGAAACAATATTTACTACTCCATTACTACCATTTGTCGCTCTATCTGTCTGTCCTCTACAAGAATTCTCCACGTTCACAAAATTCTAAAAAACAAATAAACCCCTCGAACAATCTAGCTAGGACGTGCAATTTCTCGTACTTTGACCCGCGCCAATGGGATCGAGTAATCAATTATCTTTAGAATTGATTAGAACCTATGTACCGAATATTTCTTAATTAATTAAGTCTTTGTATTAGATTTTGAAGTATATTAATCTTGGATTCGAGGATTCGATCACAGTAATTAGGTATTAAGGCATTTTTCAGTAACAAAATAACATTTATCCTTGCATTTTTTTAATTCGGTTTATAATTCGAAGTAATAGTTAAGACACTTTTTGGGTTTAATATTTTTGAAAGCTAATTTTAATAAAATTTATTACATTAATAGATTGTGATATCACTACTTAAGATTTATATTGATATCAATACTCTATTATATATCCTCTTACATTACAAACAATCAAAAGTCTAAAGTCCACGAATTGAGTTAAACTTGTAAGATAGTCCAAAGATGTTCTTGAGTGAAAGAAACCCTAATCTCAAATTCAATAAATAAATAATGCTAACGTGTTAGTATATTTGTGCACCGTTACACTGCTTTTTCTGTCTTTCCCTATCACACTCCGTTTTTTGGACAAAATTCCAGCCTAACTCTAGGACACGTGTTCACGTGGCAGCATGTATCCGACACTCTGAGCCGACGTGTCTTACTCCACGCGTGAAAAATGCTAAACATTTTTTTTTAAATTTTCGCAAAGTTTTGATCCTCTTATTTAAAAGCTTCTGAAGAATTTTCAAAAAAGAGACACGTGTCCGCTCCAAGGAGGTGACTCACTTTCGTTTTCTTGATGGTTCATGCACCGAAGGGCGTATAACTCTATATACTCCCCGATAAGGTCGGCGATGGGGGCACGTGGCCATTTTCGATGGTTTTAAAGCTTGATTGGGCACGTGGCTCACCCTTAACGGTGATAAGTTGTAAATGGGACCACTAACCCAACAATTAGACAAGGACGACCGTACTTATCCCCAAATATTTTTCTATTCATTCTCTATATATATAACGACCCATCTCTAAACAATTAAAAAAAAAAAAAATCAGATTTTCCATTTCTCTGGCTTTTCTTTATCATCTTCGTTTTCCTCGATAGAAATTAGTTGTTAGCTACAAAATGCGTGTACCGGAGACAGACCCGCTTTCCCAATTGAGCTTGCCTCCTGGTTTTAGGTTTTACCCGACTGATGAGGAGCTTCTGGTTCAGTATCTATGTCGCAAAGTTGCAGGGCATCATTTTTCTCTACAAATTATTGGTGAAATTGATTTGTACAAGTTTGATCCATGGGTGCTACCAAGTAAGTAACCAAATTCAACGAATTTTGTCTAGTATTTCTCTTATTTTGGATGAAAAAAATTCATTAACTCGATTCCATTGCAGGTAAGGCAACATTTGGCGAGAAAGAATGGTACTTTTTCAGTCCCAGAGACAGGAAATACCCAAACGGGTCCAGACCCAATAGAGTTGCCGGGTCCGGATACTGGAAGGCGACAGGAACTGATAAGGTTATCACAACCGAAGGTCGTAAAGTTGGTATTAAGAAAGCTCTCGTTTTCTATGTCGGCAAAGCTCCGAAAGGCACCAAAACCAATTGGATCATGCACGAATATCGCCTCGTCGAAACTTCTCGCAAAAGTGGAAGCTCCAGGGTAATTAAAAACAATTTGAAGCTGTTTGAAATGGTGGAATATTAATATAAATTTGAACATGTTCTCTAATAAGTTTCTTTGATTCTTTATTTTGTGTTACAGTTAGATGATTGGGTTCTTTGCAGAATATACAAGAAGAATTCAAGTTTTCAGAAACCTATGTCAACTACAAGTGTTTCGAGCAAAGAACAAAGTAATGGTTCTTGTTCTTCATCATCTTCTCACCTTGATGATGTTCTGGAATCGTTACCGGAGATTGATGACCGATATTTCGATTTGCCTCACATGAACTCACTTAAACGATCACAGCAAGACGAGAAAATAAACCTCCAAAACCTGGGTTCGGGTAATTTTGACTGGGCGAGTCTGGCGGGCCTTAGCTCGGTTCCTGAACTCGTCTCGAGTGGGCAGACTCAGAGTCAGGGAGTGGCGACCTATACAAATAATGACATATATGTCCCTTCAATGCCCCAACCTTGCTACGCGGATTCTCGGAGGGGTGTTAACTCGGTAGACGAGGAAGTTCAGAGTGGAATTAGGACTCGGCGAGTTGATAACTCAGGGTTCTTTCAGCAGAACTCGGGCATGTTAAATCAACCGAACTTCTCAAACGCAATTGACCCATATGGATGCCGGTACCCGTCCCAAACAAATGGATTCGGGTTCAGACACTAAAAAAGAAATGGTTGAAAATTCAGACTTGCAGATACTATGCTAAAAGGATAAGCGCAGAGACAAGTTGTAAATTTGGAGGCAGTTGTGTAAATATTGGAATTCTTTGGGGATTAATTTTTTGGCTTTTGATTCCGCGAATGAGCAACTTTGGTGGGAATTGGTTTTAGGATGTCAGCCACGAACATGGTCCATGAAATAGGAAAATTGAATTGCTCCTTTTCTGCTGGTTAGGTCGCACATTCAAATACAGACAAACCACAAATCATGATTGTACGATTTGGTCTCAGATTTAAATTAGAATGTAATTTTTAAGTAAAGTTCGTGCGGGATTTCCACACGTTTCGTTCAAGTATTATAACTCTCAATTATATTATTGTTGTTATGATTTTAAGTTAGTTAGCTTATGCATGGGTGCTTATTGCTTTAATTTTTCTGTTGTTCACCAATCGTAATTTGTAAGTACTGGATGTGAATGTATACGCTCGAACATTTACAAAATAGGTTGATCTAGCACGATAATGGCGTTGAGTGTGAACGCAAGCGGTCCATAGTACGTGCGAAATTCTTTTTTCATCTACTTAATTTTTAAGGGCTTGACTTGGGAAGGTATTGTCCTAAGCTTAAAAGCTAAAAACAAAACATTTAAATAGAATTTTTTTAAATAGAATTTTTTCATGTTAACATATTGTAAGACTATCCTATCTCTTTGTACCAACATTTGAGCATTTTCATTTTAAAAAAAATTGTTATATAACATTCATAAATTTAAACGAATAATATATCTTTTTTAACAATAATTAAATTTTGTTTTTAACAATAATTAAATTTTATCATGACTCGACAGCTTCTATATAGATCACGGTTAAATATATAATATTTTTTTATAATATAAAATTTTTTATATTGAGTTATCATTACGTCGTAATATTTTTTTGTAATATAAAATTTTTTATATTGAATTATCATTACGTGGTTCAGTTACAGAAATATATATTTATTTTTATAAAATTCGTAATTATAGATTACATAATCCTATCCTTAATTATTAAATATGTATGTAGAGATCATTTACAGTAATATCAAGCACAAAAATAAATTAAGATCTTTATCTTGACATATTAATCAAATATTATAATAATTTAAATTTAAAATATTGAACACAATATCTTAAATCTTTATCATTACAATCATCCAATCGGACGTATATATAATATATATACGTATAAAATCTCAAACCATGTCCTATTACATCAACTATTTTCACCTTTCTTTAATTACAAGAATGAGTTTTAATTTTAGTTTATTATTATAGAATTTTTACTTTATTTTAAAAATAAAATTAAAAAATATTTAACAATAATTTTTAATAAAATTTATATATTAATATTTAAATTTAATAAAAATTATAATTTAAAGTTATTGTTCTTAATATCAAAATTTTCAAATATATCCGGTATTATTTTTAATATTAGAAAAAAAATTGAACAATTCTTTACAACAAAAAAGTAAGTTAACGAATTAAATTTTGAGATTGGACAAGTGATTACGTGGAAGATAAGTCGTAGGTTAAGTGTTCGCAGTTTTTAGACTTATTCCATTAGATTGTACTTTTGGATAATCCCCAAGAATGCCAAATCATAATTTTCTACGAACTTGAAGATATGCATTGACCGTGGAATTTTCTTCAAGTTCTTTCCTTGCACGATTGTCAACAGGGTCAGGCTCAGGCTCAGGCTGCCAAAAAGCTTTTCTTCCCTTTGACCAATCATTTACGAGTACTAGGAAAGCCCAAAGGAATGGAATGCCTAAACAAAATACCTAAGAATCAAGAAAGTAATGTTCTTGATTCGAATGCTTAAACCACTCACAGGTGAGTTTGATAGTGATAGAGTGGGTTTTAAATCATTTATAAGTAAGGTGGATAGTGAGTGGGTTTTAAATCATTTATAAGTAAGGTGGATAGTGATAAATTGAGTTTAAAATATATAATTTAAAAATATATTTTAAATTTAATTTTAATTAATTATTTATAATTTAAATAAAATATTTTAATAATAATTATTCAGTTAATATTTTTTAAATATCAATTAGTTGAGTTTTGCTAATTAAAGTAAAATTTAAATATTTTAAATTATTTGAAAAAAGGGAGAATGACCATTGTCCTCTTGTGAGTTTTTTAAAAACTATTTATCTCCCTATTATTTTTTAAAATAACAAATATTGCCTTTATTAAAAATAAAAATACATATTTTTATCGTATAAATATTTGATTTTTATCATATAAATCTCTTATTTTTATCATATAAACCCTTAAACCAAAATAATTAAATTTAAAAAATACTCTAAATTTAATTTATAATTTTAATACTTTATTTATAATATTTTCTACTAAAAAAATTTATAAAT
>JAVXUL010000008.1:14320232-14333746 GCA_035590515.1 Trichilia minutiflora | reverse complement strand
TCTTTCAAATATAAAGATATCAAATTTCAGATAAAAGAAAGATAATATCAAATCTGTTTACAACTTCATTTCCAGTACACAAATCAAAATAGAATTACAACTTCAAATTATAAAAAGGTTCCAGTAGACTAAAATACCCTAAGTGAGTCGGTTACAAGAGTATATCTTCGCTTTTTTACCTTAGAAAGATCACCATCATTAATAGTCGTCGACCTAACCGAACCTAAAACTGAAAGGTGAGAAGGGTGAGTATACGGAAGTATACTCCGTGAGTGAACCGAAAACAGTCATAAATAAATAAACAAAGCTATCTAGAAATGAAAATCAGCTCAATAAATTAACAAACATCAATATTCAATTCAAAACCTCAAAATCATATATTAAAATCATTGGGCTGGCTCCCATTCCCGACGACTACCTTGACCGTGGGTGTCCCGAGATCGTCAGTGAATTTTATATGCAATTAAAATATACTGTTTATAAAAATAGATTTTTATGCAAATAAGAAGACATGTATGATTTAGTTTATAAAAACAAGCCCACCACTGACGTTTGCCTCGGATTAGCCACGGGATGACATTCATGACTAATCCGATAAGACTCACAGGTGGTTGAAATGTAACTCCACAATAATATCATACACCATACATCACCCCCACCTATGAAGTCTCTACTCACCTAGGCGATCTCACAATCAGGCCGTCCCTAGGCTACCTATCCTGTAGCTACAGTGAATAATCTCGGCCTACATGATCTTTATCACCAATAGGTATATAAACTCGGCTCTCATGACCATTATCACATCAAATATAAAATTTGGCCCGATGGCCATGTCATTATCTAACAAACAAGAAATTTGGCCTAACGACCGTATCGTCATATATATCATCATCAAAACATCAACATATCCAAAAATTAGCCCACGGCCCATATTCATGTAAAACATATATATATCACATAAACTGAAATAATAAATAAAATTATTTTATAAAACACAGGTATATCAATGCGGTTATAAAAATAAGTTTTAAATACAACAACAGAAATAAAATAGTCCACTCACAGCTTATAGAGGGTATACACTTCCTAGTTCTTCTCGTTTCTTGGTGTGTCATATGGATACCTCGTTTGCGTATTGTCACCTAACACAAGTATCACAACTATATCAATAATCAGTTCTAAGATGTTTATCATGATGAGTATGCATGGTATGCATGTTTTTTCGGGTTCCTAAAATTGGACAATATGCGAAATCTTTCAAATTCCATTTTATTCACATACCCGTCTATATATCAATACTACAGACCCATATTTTGATTAAACTAACTTAACTCGACTCATTTTCATGGTTTTGATAAGTGGACCCTATATATCCGTCGAAACAGTAACTCTAATTACTGTTCATAATCATATTTTTCTTCGAATACACGTTTTAAACTTCCTACGACTTCCTCGACCGCTCTACTACTTAAATACCACTTAAAAACTACAATGCAAGCGATAAATCTACGAAAATCTAAACGAATGTACAGTAAAGCCTATACAAATCAAAGTTGTTAAAATATGTAAATGAATACATAAACGAGTTAGAAACGAAGCTATGAACCTGTGGTGTGATCGGTTTTCTTTTATTTAGCTCAGAAACCGAAAAACCCCAATTTCAAAACCGAAACCCTAGCCTTCCAAATTTGATTCTACGCTCCAATCGTCAAATTGAAGCTATCCATGAATTCAAGGAGTCGAATGTGACTATTTGGTGAAGAGAAATAAAAAAAAAGATGAAAATAGGGTGTGGGTGTATGAGGAGCAGAGAGTGCAACGTGAGAAGAGGAGGAGAAGAGAGAAAAGAGAAAAAGAAGAAGGAAACGTGAAAATTTGACCCCCTGACCTCTATTTATAGAAAAATGACGAAATTATCAATTTGCCCTTAAGTTTTCTTTAGGAGAAGCTTCTAGAAGAGGGTAATTTCGATCATTTCACGTCAATTCGATCGAATAAATTGGAGTTCGTTCGAACGAATCACCCTCTTCGATCGAACGAATCATAGTTCGTTCGAATGAATCCTTCGACATCTACAAAAGTCAGAGAGCTTTCAAATTATCGGTTAAACAAATTCATGTTCGGTTGAACGAATCAACACTTTGATCGAACGAATCCTCTATTCGTTCGAGTGAATCCTCTTTTGATCGAACGAATCCCCCATCCGTTCAAACGAATCTAAAGCCATAAATTTTTTAGGGAGTTATAAAAATATCGGTCGAACGAATCATCCTATTCGATCGACTGAACCTGTCAAAATTGAAAATCTCCCTTGAATACTCCTCAAATTAGAAAATATCATTGGAGTCCCACTCAAAATAAAACATACTTTTAATTACGTTGAGGCCCCTGCGTTTACGACTCCAAAACCTTATCTTTTCAAACCCAAATCCCCAAGATAATTATGAAATCGTGATGACGTGTTAACGGTGTATGAGATAGAGGTAAATGCATGTGCAATAAAAATATAAAATTATTGTTATATCCTTGGATTACAGACACGTGGCTCACATACAGGATGTATTCTGTGTGATTAAATACACCTTGATAGTCTGTGACGGTTATCACGTGTGAGATCCATGGATTGGGGTGTGGTATATTTTATTAAAATAATTAAATTATATCTTTGAATAATTCAATTTAACTTTGATAGTATTTTAAGAACATCAAATATTAATTTAGAATTATATAAATCTTATCTGTTATTAAATATTTTTTAAACTCTGCTTTCAAAAGTTTATGAGCAAAATTTTTTTAAAATGACAAAAATTAAATTATTATAATATATTGATTCAATATAGTTTTGAATCCATGTCCATAATAGATTTATTGGTTGACAACTATAACATCTTGATCTGATGAGGGTGGAAAGTGGCGCTATGACGAGGAAGTTTGAGTAAAGAACGGTTTTTTACAGGCTTCTAGGATGGTAGAGGACAAGAATGAACCGAATCTCATATCAGAATGGGAAAGAAAGTTACTGGGCTATATATGTAGAGTTGGAACCAAGTTGTCAACGAGGCCTTTTGGGATAGGTGGTGGTTTATTTTTAAGAATTATGCAGTTAAGCGTGTTTGGACAAAAGTAGTATTAAGATGGATGACCTCTTGGGAAGTGCTCATGATAACCCATTTCAAGAATAAAACCGTGAGATCTTAAGGATTGGATCAAAATAGACAATATCGTTAACAAATATTAGACCGGATGTGACAACAACAAAGTCCACATTAATAGTAATGATTTGGTATGTTTTAATTGATATATAATAATAACATATTGATTAGTAGTCGTAGATATACATATTTTTTATATAAATTATCTATACAAGTTGTAATTTAATAGTTAACTAAAAGGGTGAATGTAATTTAGTTTTTATTTTTTTTAAATAACTTTATTTTTTTTAAAATTAATATTAAAATCTAGATAAAAGGGGTATATTTAAATAATTTATTTTTTTATATTCTTTATATTTTATAATTATTGGTGACTATATTAATATTAAAATCTCATTAAAATGGGTATATATTTATTTTTTATAATAGTAGATTTTTTAAATATATTATTATTTTTTTATTGAAATTATTTATTAATTTATTTTTTATTATAAAAATAGGTATATGGTTTAATTTTTTTAAATATATCTATTTTTTAATTATTGTCACTAAAAGTAAATAATATATTTATTTTTTATTATTAATCTTTAGCGACACTAATACATCATCACTAAAGGCAACTTTTGGCTATGACATTCCCTATCATGATCAAAAGTAATTAATATATTTATTTTTTTAATTTTTAACCTTTAACGACAAAATATTGGTGTTGTTAAAGGATGATTGTAGCTACGCCATTCTTTATAGTCATCAAAAGTATTTTATATATTTATTTTTTTAATTTTTGAAATTTAGCAATGACATGTTGGCGTCATTCATAGTTGCTTTTAGCTAAGACATTCCATGTCGTCGCAAAAAGTAATTCATATATTTATTTTTAAAATTTTTGACCTTTAGCGATAACATATTGGCGTTGCTAAAGGATGCTTTTGGCTACGACATTCTCTGTCGTTGTCAAAAATATTTTATATATTTATTTTTTTAATTTTTGACATTAAGCGACGACATATTGACATCGCTAATAGTTGCTTTTGGCTATGATATTCTATGTCATCGTCAAAACTAATTAGTTAATTTATTTTTTCAATTGTTGACCTTTAATGACAACAAGTTAGTGTTATTAAAGGCTGATTTTGGCTCGTCGTCAAAAGTAATTAACATATTTATTTTCTTAATTTTGACCAAGATTTTTTTTAATTTATAGACTTTTTATTCATATCTTTTAACTAAAAAATATTATGATATATAAATCTCTTCCTTTAATTCATCAAAAAATACAATCTTTACATCCATTAAGTACTATTTATACTTTAACCGTACTAGTCTAAGTATCATATTTCAACTGTGACTCAACTCTATACTTGAGTCTCTGTCATGAGACAATTATTGTCGTACATTGATCGATTATAACTTGACCTGACACCTGAGCCTCCGTTATAATTGTGGTCATACTTTAACTGACCATGACTTGACTTCACACTTGGGTCTCCACAACGGAATAATTTTTACGATAATTCAAATGGATGTAAACTTATTAACTGGTAAATAAATATCTACAATGTCTATTTTAGGCTTTTGTGTATAGATTTTAACTATTAATCTAGCCTTATATCTTTTTAGACTTCTATCAATCTTTAACTTTTTCTTTAACACTCATTTATATCTAATAAACTTTCTTTCTTTAGATAAATCAACTAATTTTCAAACTTGATTTTACTCAATAGATTCCAATTTATCTTTTATAACTAGTTGTCATACCTTATAATCTAATTATCTCATAGCATTACTATAAGTTTTGAGATCATCACTTAGTTAATTTTTTTTATTAATGATAAATACATAATGATCTTACAACCATTGAGAAGATTCCCTTTTTCTTTTCTTCTACTGACTTCTATATCTTCATTAGATTATGCGAGGGTTATGAGATCAGTAATGATTTTTATATTCCTATCTTTGATAATTTGCTATGAAGTGGTAAAGATCTCATTTTTATTAAATAACCAAGTAGCTTAATAGAAATAATTATTTCTATTTATTACAGCATCTCTACTTTCTATAGTACCCTTATCATTTTGATAAAAAAGATAACCACTTCTATTTTTAACACAACCAATTATTTTTGTACTCTCATTTTTTACACTAATTTTATTTCTTAAAACTGAGAAATAATAACATGGATTTTGCAATCATATTTCACATGGACTTACAATTTAACTATTGTGTTATCAAATTTACTGATTATTATATAAAATAACACAATATAAATATGTAACATCCCGGTCCGATAAGGGTGGAAAGTGGCGTTGGGGTCGAGGGAGCCTGAGTAAGGAGCGGCTTCTGGCAGGCTTCTAGGAAGGCAAAGATGAACCGAATCCTACATCGGAATGGGAGAGAAAGTTACTAGGCTATATATGTAGAGTTGAACTCAAGTTGTCAACAGAGCCTTTTGGGATGGGTGGTGGTTTAACTTTAAGAACTATGCAGTTAAGCGTGCTTGAACGAGAGCAGTATCAAGATGGGTGACCTCTTGGAAAGTTCTTAGGATAACCCATTACCAAGAACAAAATTGTGAGGCCCCAAGGATCGGGTCAAAATGAATAATATTATTAATAGACTTGGACCAGGTGTTACAATTAGTATCAAAACCAACTCTCCTCTAGTGAGATAGTGGTGATTCGGGGACGAATCAGACAAAAGCTGGTGGGCCTGTAACATCCTGGTCTGATGAGGGCAGGAAGTGACGTCGGGGCCGAGGAAGCCTGAGTGAGGAGCGACTTTTGGCAAGCTTCTAGGATGGCAGGGATGAATCGAATCCCACATCAAAATGGGAAAGAAAGTTACTGGATTATATATGTAGAGTTGGAACCAAGTTGTCAATAAGGCCTTTTGAGATGGGTGGTGGTTTAACTCCAAGAACTATGCAGTTAAGCGTGTTTGGACGAAAGCAGTACCAAGATGGGTGACCTCTTGGAGAGTTCTCAAAATAACCCATTACCAAGAACAAAACCGTGAGGCCCCAAGGGTTGGGTCAAAGTAGACAATATTATTGACAAACTTAGACTAAGTATTACAAACTCGATGTTTTTCTTTTATTTTCTCGTATACTTTCAAAGATTTTTGAATTTTGAATATTCAAATCAAAATTTTAAGGTCAACAATCAATTCGACATGTTAAAAACCTTACGTACCAAATTTTAATTTAATCGGAACTGGTTTAGGTCATGAACCAGGCTTGAGAATAATAACCGAATCGATCGAATCAGAAATGGGTGGAATCGGGAAGTTTGGTAAGATTAGAGGACTGAGTGAACCGGATCAGGAGTTAGATATAGTCTGGTCCGAGTTGGTTCGATCTGAACTAGATCTGAACTGAGTTGAGCCAGGTTTTCTTGAACCAACGCTGAACCAGATCATATCAGGTTTAAGCCTACGTGAATCGGGTCTGGACTACTTTGGACCAATTGATGCATGCGCCACCACCTAGCCTACGCATGGTCTCCACTCGCCTTCAACCTCCGGGCGTGTGTGATACACGTGCCTGAGGATTTTCTAGTTTTTTGCTTTTTTGGTTATTTTTGATAAACTTGATATCGTTGAATTTGTCTCAAAGAGTAGAACATGTATGAACCAAGAGACACTCAAAACAATCATTAAATCTTATCGTAATTTAAAGTAGAAGTTTTTACTTATTCAGACTTCTTTGTAATAATTTTGACTCTGATACTATTATTAAAATTCGATAACATTGTTATAAGACTAATGGTTACATATAGGAATATCTAAAACCTAAAGACAAAATGTGAAAATAAATTTTTTATAAATTCTTCAAATTTCTTTACATAAAATCTTAAATTTTTTATATTTTTTCTTTAATATAATTTCAGAATTTCTCTTATTCTTTCTTATTATAATTTTTTAGCCTTTATTTATTTATTTATAAATAAATATAAAAATAAATTAATATAATTATTTATTAAATAATTACAATCCTTTCCTTTTTAATAATTCCTTCTCATCATTAATTATATTTTTTCATTAAAAAAATAATAATAATAATAATATATATAATCATTATTATTTTGATTATATTTTTTCATTACAAGTAGTTACGTGGCATCGTCTCCCACGGGTCGCCCTGTTTGCAAAGGTTCAAATCATCGCGGCTCAACAAGATGCAGCCGACATGGATATCTGTTACCTAAAGAAAGATCAGAGAATGGAAACAAGGAAGTGTTATAAGGAGAGCATTGACGCCCACAAATCGTAGGTTGGGTCTCAGGTGGTTGAATTTTCGGTCAACGCCTAGCCGCCTTTCAAACATGTCAGTGGCCGAAGTTGGTAATCTTTTTTTAATTGGCAGATTTTCCATGAGAAAGTTTGTAAAGCTATTGATCGGTACGCATATTGTTATTGGATTTTTCAGCGTGCCATTGCATTTGCCTTTGTTTATAAATCTGGAAGCTCTCTAGGAATCAGAAAGGACATTCCTTTTTTGTTTCTTTTGGATTTGGAGTCAGGAGGATAGGAAGAGTGTGAATGCCCATTGGCCGTGAAACGTTAATCCTCTCAGAAAAAACCATTAGTATGTTTCAGACCGGAAAAAAATTAAATTAATTGATATCAATTATGAAAAAAAAATGATTAAATAAATTAATGTAAAAAAGGCTGAAGTGATGACGAAATGTATAGAGTCCAGTTTTCCTCCAAATCTGTTATTGTTTTCCTTTCACAGCAAAAACAGTTGGAGCATATTCTTCTCTGATGTCATAGCCATCAAATGTTGACAACTCTAGACGTTTTAATTAATATTTTCTCTTTTGTGTCATTTAATTTTCAAAGAAGTATGCATTACAGAAGGCTGAAAAATGTGAAGGTAATTGCTTTGACCTTTGACCTTGGTGCTCACGAAACTGGACCATTTTGATGAGTTCTTGATCTCAAGAATGTCTTTAACTTACCATTCTATGGAATTAGTTATACAATCATATTTCACCTTTCTGTACACCTAAAGTAAAGTACCAACAAAGATTGCAGTGCCCAGGGTCACCCCATCTTTAACATCTGCCCCAGTTTCTCATTTCTTCTAAACCTTTTAGCTACTCGGGCTTGTGAACCAGATCTGGGTCCCAATAACATAAAGCATCCCAGTCGGTGGTTGGTATTGCCCGAATGAATGTCTCCAATCCTACACTTCCATGCTTCCTCTTCCATCAAAAGTTCATCATTTGCATCGATAGGATACCGTTTGCAACATTACCTTTGCATCTGTCGGGTAGTTGGTATTCACTCTCATTCATATACAAAAGCATCAGAATTTGTTCCTCAATGTTGATTTTATTGCATTAATTAATTATGGCTACATCAATAGTCCTCCAAAAATGACAAGCACGTAGGGCTGTAAATAAACCACGTCAAGCAAAGCTCAAAAGTTAGAACTTTATTGATAAAAAAGATTATCCTCTGCCTCGGCTCTGAGTCAGATGTTTGCATTCTCAGGCGAAGCTGTTTCTAACCGTTATGAGTTACTGTCTCGAACTTAAAGCTACACAAAATTTGTATAAGAGTTTGGATTTCCTACAAGAGAGGAAACCCGCATGACTGTATCTCATGTCTCGTTGATAATGAAGCCAAGATGATCTCTAGAAACTTTTAAATACAAATTTCTATATTCTATTGAAGATTTCACTGCTACTGCCTTACGTTTTCTACAGTTAGTAGTTGCATTGTCCCAAGAATATACATATATTCATACATACATACACATGCAAGTTGCCAAGATTTGCGTAGTATAAATGACAATCAGCCTCCACACCAAAATCCCCGTTGCTGTACCTATAAATTGCAAGTATCTGCAAATGAATTTTTTGCTGATATGTCCTGATTGAGCAGCAACTGTCTGTCATTCCTCAACTTTTGATGCTTTCAATTTATTTACTCCTGCAGGGGGAGAAAATTAATAAAAACATATAAATCAAAGAACTTTGTTTTGTGCAAATCTTGTATCCTTAAAGATCAGATTTAGATTAAATTAATCACATCAAAGTACCTCCGAAGGATCTATAGATGGTGAAGCTTGTGCTGGTGCCTCGGCAATCCTTGCTTCTGATTTCTCATTCGAGAGTCTAGAAATGAGAGAAGAATATGAGTCTCAAAGACAGAACTAGACAAACCATGACTAAATTATGTCAAAAAAATTTTACATTAAAATTTTTACAAGAAGAAGAAAATAGGCTGAAATTTTTTGCTTAGCCATTCATGGCGCATATACAGAAAGGTGAGAATTATGTTGAAGTCCTACTTCCTAAGATTTCTTTAACCTCTTAGTCCCAACCCCAAGTATTAATGAGCAATTATAACCAACATTATGAAAGAAAAGGAAGAATCAAAAAAAGGGGAGAGAAGGCAAATAAATAGCCCAAACCAATATGAAATTCAGTCACTTGTGTCCAAAAAATCTCAAACAGACAGGAATGTCAAAGCTATCCTTTTATATGCCATTTTTCAGCGTCACATATTTTTTCTGGAAAAAAGATTGGATGGACCAAGTAGTTGCAATATTCAAAGACAAGGGAATGTATTTTGTATTTTTCGTAGCACAAAGAACAAAAAAGAATGAGAAAATTTGATGGT
Source organism: Trichilia minutiflora (assembly GCA_035590515.1). NCBI lineage: Eukaryota > Viridiplantae > Streptophyta > Magnoliopsida > Sapindales > Meliaceae > Trichilia > Trichilia minutiflora. The sequence continues at coordinate 14,323,961 of JAVXUL010000008.1, read as the reverse complement.
TTTGCTTCACCAAACAAAGACATTACACAGCTTAAATTTCTATAAACCAAAATTTATATCATATAATATATAAACATCCAATAATCCATAAAAATTAAGAATTCTAAAAGTCCTACAGCAGAATCACTACGGAACATGAGTACCACCTAAACAAATGCTATCCTGCAGCTTCAACTTTTCATAACACATTTGTTTGGAAAAAAAAGAGTGAGGGCAATAGACTTCTAAGCTCTACGTGACAAAGTCCTTTAGATTCTGTGGAATATACATCACATAGCTGAATAGGCCAGAAACAGGGAACACCAAGCAGGTCTAATGTGTTGTTCAGCAACAGTGGGCATAGATTGGCTGAAAATCATCCTATGGGTGTAGTTAAGCTGCTATCTTTGTCTTATTGTAGCAAAATTTCATTAAGGAAAAGAATACCGCAATTAATGAGGTTCATCAATTTTAAGCTTACAATTTACAAATATTCGGAATAACACAAATTAGATACTTACGTTGAAAGTATTGTCACCCAAATGAGCTCTACACAGTCCACCCAAAGAAGCCTTTGTTCTACAGGGATTAGACCTAGGTAACAAGATGAGCAAATGGCCAAAGCTTCCAACCTGCCTGTACAATAAACCAGATACAAGAATACAGTTAGAAGCAACGCAAAATGCAAATATTTATTAACTTCAAAACAAAGCTTTTAAGGTGCAATTCCTAAAACTACATGAGATTTTATCTAGCAAAAAAACTTATATAAAGTGCTAAATTTCTCTAAAGCCATCACACTTTGAATTGGTCAAGATCAAAATCTTATTTTGGCTTCAAATAAAAGCAAAAATATGTTGAACTAACCACCAAAAATAAATGCTCTCCCTGAAGCCATAAAAATCAGTTCAGCACCATAAACACAATCTTCAAGTTCAATCAACTTTGAAATCTGTTTTATCAACCCACTTGATGGTTATATAGAGGTGATCATAATCTTAAGAAATGGTCCATGCAAACTTAAGAAGTTTATGGTTGACAAAACCTAGTTTCAAATGTCTAAACCAATTGAAACATTGAAAAGGAAAAAGAGTGAAATGAAACTGATAGATATTTATCTTTCAGTTTCCAAGTTTTGGTAATCCTGAGTATCCTAGCTCCACTGACATGAAATCCTAGTAAGGGCAGTTACTTAGGCTCTTTGCCTCTCGATATTCCAAAACTAAGGAAATGGTTCACTTACTGTTAGCATGGGCCAGAATGTTGCCTTCAACTCAATAAAAATACTGAGTGGAGATTCAAGAGGCAAAAATCCTATAACTGTAAAATAGATACTGTTCCAAACTGCTGCCCAGGCAGTTTGGTCAAAGGCTACTTTGGCAGGAACCACCCACCAGTCTTGGAAAGGAAATAGTTCCTGGAAAACAAGAGCGAGTGTTTCAGTAAAATGTATTAATAGATAATTTGGTAAGATCGACTCACTAAAAATAAATTTAAATCACAATGATCACCTCACAGAACTCATAGTAGTAATGCGAAAGGGAACCATGTAGAGTGAAACCAACAAGGCCTGATCTAATCATTTGTGAACGGTCAAACTCAAATAGAGGTTTTCCTTCGTAATACCGCAAATCAGATGACATAATGAAACAACCTATTAGATTATATATCCATCAAATCAGTTCCAACCAATGGACTTATCAGATGATAATATATATATAAGCTGAAAGAAAGCTTTAGATACATCTATTTCACAACATGCACTAACCTGTGCAATCCAGTCCCCTAGCGAATAAACCACTCCACTAATCATCATTTTGGCTAAAACTGGGTTTGTCTTCATAGCTTCCTCATAAGCACCCCAATTGTGTTGAGGTGCATATCTTAGTATTTCATAAATGGTCCAACCCTATGAAAAACACAAATGCAGCAGATCGAGTTCATGAATCATTATTGATATCATGCAATCCACAAAAGATAATAAAACATTATACTAATAAAAATAGAAACATAAAAATCAATTAGGGCTTATCTCTTAAATCTAACATGCATAACTCAAAGGATTAAAATACATGTATAATGTTCCCACAAACAATCACGAATTATAGAGAAACTTCCCTACGGCCAATCACTCACTGAACTTTATCTCTCTTAGACTGCATCTATCAAGCCATAATGATTTGCAAATAAATTATACTATTCAACCTCATTAATCCCTGCAATTTTTCTTACCAGCATAAGACCTTCAACACCCATCAAATCAGTTCCAACCAGTGAACTTATAGCCTTTTGATTCACATGATAATCATTTCATAATTGCATTTCTGAGCTATCAAACAGTACAAATCAACTATGAAACACCTCTAAAAGCGGTCACTAACTTCATTTGCTCTGCTTTTATCCTTTTAATAAAAATATCTCTCTCTCTCTCTATGTATATATAGTCTCATTCTCTTCTTTCTTGTAGATGATCAAATCGAGTTGATATAAACATAGATGCAACACTGTGTTTTAAAAAAACTATCAATCCTTAACAGACCTTCTCTTACAATTCAAAAATGAGTTTCCATTATAACTTTAAGAATTATGCTATCGTATTTTCATATGATTTATGCATATTAATCTAGACAACCAGCATTTCACTACAAATAGTCGCATCCAAAGAAAACCATTTAACTAAAGGATGGCAGAGACCAAAAAGAAAAACAATAATTGCACAAAAAATTGATCATTTTAAATACTATTAACACAAACAAAACAACACATTAAACTAGTCCAATTCCAACAACGCATCTTTTTATTTTTATCTTTTTCAAGTTCATTTTGACGGGATTTAAAAAATCAATACTTTTCATAGAGAAGCAACAAAGTTAAAAAAAATGTTTTCCAAGAATGAAGAAACAAAACACAACCTAAATATAAAAGTTTGCAAACTTCCAAGTCAATCAACAGAAAAAACGAGAATTACGACACAAGTACACACATATTAACTTCATGTGCATAAAGAATTTCGGGACTTACCTGCTAATAATTATGATCAATAGTGAGCAATTTGGTGATGACAAAAGTTCCAGCAGCAAGTACCATGGTAGCATTAATAGTTCTATCAATCAACCTCTCCATTTCTTCAGGCTCACTTCTTTCTTCAACAGAAGACGAAGAAGCAGAAGCAGAAGAGAACCCCTCAAACGAGAGTGTTGTTCCATCACTGAACCCACCAACTTGACTCGCCTGACTTGCCAACTCACCATCCTCTCGCCCCACTACTATCCCCTCTTGCATGTCCGTATAGTCTTGACTCTGTACTGGGATCACGTCAAGTTCTTCTCGCACCACCGAGTTGAGCAACCAGCTACTCTGTTTTCTCTGTCTGTTTCTCAAGAAAATGAGATTCTTCGAAAGCTTAGAGGGGAGGAAAGTGTGGCTTTGGAGTGGTTTTGAATTGGGTTTACTGTTACTGAGCTCAGACAGTAATCTAACCGCATCTATTTCTCCAAGTGGGTCATGTAGAGCTGTAAAAAGGGGTTTGGCCCGACGGATCGGCCCGTTTAATTCGTAAAATATACGGGTAAGGGTCAATGATTTTTGGCCCGCGGATTAAATGGGTCGGTTTATTTAATCCGCTGTTAAAAGGACTCAAACTCGTTTAACCCGCGGGTTAAACGGGTTAGCCCGATTATATTAATTAAATATTTAAAAATATTTTTTAAATTAAATATTTATTATATATTTATAATAATAAATTTTTAA
>JAVXUL010000008.1:14297224-14314615 GCA_035590515.1 Trichilia minutiflora | reverse complement strand
GGATTCACTATTTAATTTCTTCTATATTAGGGTAGTTAGTTGAATAGTATATTTCTCCTTAATTAGGGAGATTAGCTACCTTTCTTGTTCCTAGTTAAGCTCTTTAAATAGTTGTACATCAATATAGAAAAATTATTCAGCCTTCTTATATTTTTTGGTCACTGTTTTTACGTTTATAGGTTCCAAGCTCCAGAGAAGTTGCTGAATCCCCTGTGGATGCCATTGCAAAAACAGAGGATGGTTTAATTGATTGGTCACAGGTGAGCTTGTCTGATTTTCAAACTCGGTTTTGCTTAGTACTAAATGAAGAATAAAGAATTTATTTGATAACAAATAATGCCCCCCTGCATCTACATTGTTTTAAGATGTGATAAGTCATGGACACTTTTGAATTTTTAAACTTTGATACCATACCTCTAACAAGTTTTGCAATCCAAATCACCGCGTTGAGAAAACAATTGCCCACTCATCAAACAGCAAAATAGTGTATGAACAGTTTAAACGTTGACAATCTTAAAATGGCATACTTGCATATCTTTTGAGAAACCTCTATGTTCCGTTGTATATTATGGTTAAAAAAACTTTTACTCAGACAGTGGTTTTTGTTAAAGCTATTTTCATTTGGCACTTTGAAGAAACATGTGATGTTACTTGGTTGTATTAATTTGATATTCATTACTTATTTTCATATGTCAGGATTTTTTTGGAAAGCCAGCCTTCTTAACAGTTTCGGGCCAACTTAATGCTGAAACATATGCTACTGCTCTTTCTGACGTATCACTTTTCTATCTCATACTTGTCCTCATTTTAGTCACAAATTGAGAAAATAATCTTCTCTTTTTTGTTTTTGAGAGAGAGAGAGAATCTATTTAGTTTTAAGTAAATATAAATTTTATACTTGTCAGGTGTATACTTTTGGTCCCACATTTCGAGCAGAAAATTCTAACACTTCTAGGCACTTAGCTGAATTTTGGGTAAGCCATCTTCATTTGGTTTTGCAATATTTTCTAACTTTATATTGATTTATACAGATAGTTTTTCAAGATTATCCTTCCAATTATTCTGTATTTGAATTGTGTGGGAACCATATTTTTGTTTTATTCAAGATGATTGAACCAGAATTAGCATTTGCCGATCTGAATGATGACATGGCCTGTGCAGCAGCCTATCTCCAGTACGTAGTATGTTACTTCTCACATTCACAGTCAATTCTACTCATTAAGCAGAGACTTTATTCTTGCATTTATTAAATTATTTGAGTCGACTATTTTGAGTGAAAGAGTAACTTGTGGTTTTATATATGTAAGGTGAGACATATTCTTGATAATTGCAAGGAAGACATGGATTTTTTCAACACTTGGATTGAGAAAGGAATCAGGGATCGATTGAGTGTATGAGCTCTCAGTGTAACATATCTTTCTTAAACTTTTCTGTCATAAGTTAATCCTTCCCAGCTATTTTGGTTCTATGACTTGGTCTTTATAAGTTTTTGCTTTGAAACTTAATTTTCCAAAATTACTATATCATTGCTAACTCCGTAATATTTGGTGATATTTATGTGATCAATAGGCTGTGGCTGAGAGGGACTTTGTGCAGTTGACTTATACTGATGCAATCAAGCTCCTTCTAAGAGCTAATAAGACGTTTGAATTCCCGGTAATGCATATATCATTCTATTCTAACCACTGCGACAACAATTGGGCACACATTATCTGACCAACAGAATTTTCTACTTCCAGAATAATTTCATTGTTTTACGGTTTATTGACAACAAGGTGCTGTATGCCAATAACCTGAACAAATGAGCTTTGTAAAATGTGATCAACAAATATTGATTGTTGTTGAAAGATTATATACCATATTTGTTATACTCTATATTCAGAAGTTTATGAACTGTATTAGTAATCTTAGGAATCACTATTTATTTTCTTCTATATTAGGGTAGTTAGTTGAATAGTATATTTCTCCTTAATTAGGGAGATTAGCTGCCTCTCTTGTTCTTAGTTAAGCTCTTTAAATAATTGTACATCAATATAGAAAAATTATTCAGCCTTCTTATATTTTTTGTTCACTGTTTTTAATTTACCATACAAAATTTGATTTATATTGATAATGAATGACATGTGTATGCGGAAATGAGTGTGAACCTTATGATATGATGATGAGACGTGTGAGGGTCTCTGATGATGATAAGGCGCGTGAGGGTTCTTTCGAGTTAACGACCCAATATCGGCCATGCTTGATACCTATTCTTACGGACGATGACCTTAAAGAGAATAATAACGTGTTGAGTGTCTATTCTTACGGGTAACTACTTTAAAGAGAATAGGATACCTATTCTTGCAAGTTACGACCTTAAAGAGAATAGGATATTGAGTATCTATTCTTGTGGGTTACGACCTTAGAGAGAATAAGGTATTGGATGGCCATTCTTGAAGGCGACGGTCTTAGAGAGAATGGAGGTTTTTGGGATCCAATATCGATCATGCTTTGATACTTATTCATGAAGGCGACAGCCTGACAGTCGACGGGGTATCGGAGTCCTATTCTTACCGGCGATGGCCTTAGAGAAAATAGGGTACCAAATATCTGTTTATGAATATGGTAACAGCAATGTGTATGTAATGATATGGCATAAGTGGTTAGAAATATGATTATGTGAAATTATATGTATGATTATATAAATGGTATTAATATACATGTTGGTTCGTATTGGAAGATATATGGATTTATATTTATGTGATTATCTAGATTGGATTGATTATTGATGAATATGCTAATTCAATTTGGATGATTTATTGGTGCACAAATATTGTGTAATTGGGTTTGAATTAATTATGGATGGTTTAATGAATTGTTATTACTCATATCCAATATATGAGAATGAATGGTTGGGAAAAGAACTAAGCCAAGTGGATTTGATGATTGAGTTTAGAATGATATATAGGTGATGGTGAAATCGTGAAATGTGAGTTACGTATGAAAATGATTGGAATGAATGTAGGTTGGCTGAAATGAGATGAGAAGTGATAGTGAGAAAAAGAACGAGAAAAAGATTATGGTTCATGTTGATTCGTCATGGAGTTATGACAAGCATATGTATTGTAAATAAGATAAGTGATTAATGTATGTGTATGTGTTGCGTGCATGTTGATACTGTGATTAATATTTTAGTTATGTTACTAAAGTGTTTTGGATTACAAGTCAAGTGACCTACTTATTGGGCTTATTAGTTCACTACTCTATAGTTCCTAATTTTGTAGGTCGGTCCCAACTATCAGGCTCCTCGATAATACAGCAGTAGCAGTTCGTTGTATATCCAAACTCTTTGTGGAAATATAGCCATTTTACGTATCCATTGCATAATTTCATTATTGTGGGCTTTGGGTATTTCTTTTACGTATGATTGTGAATTAGTTATATATTGTGATTGCTCATTTTTTTTAGGATGTCAATATATTATATTTATATAATTGTTTTCCTTCCTTTTATTTTTAAATTTGTATAAGTAGTGGATTATATTTAGTAAAGTTATTTCTTTTCTATTTAATTTGTATAATCTACTGGAAACAAAATGTTTATACTTTAAACATGTTATTGTGCATGAGGTTGTGGAGCCTATGGCTGAGTAATACATTATATGGTTATTGAGATACACTCGAAATACGAGTGACACACATTGTTGTTGAAATGTTGGGATTATCGGGTGATATGACATGAATTGGTTGAGTATATAACAATATGATCAACTCACGACATCTCTCATAAGATAGAGTCTGCCTTGCGGAGGGGCAGTCGTGACATAATCATTATGAAATGACACGTGATAAATATTAATAGAGAGTAAAGAACAAATTTTAAAGTGAATGAAATAATATTCACATCAAAACCCACTGTATTGGTAACTATGAAACACAAACTGAAGGTAGAAAGTGAAGAATAAAGAGTAGAAAATCAAGATTACAGTGTGACTATACATAGAACATCACAAGGCTAAGGTGAGGTTCAACTACCTTACCAGCTTTGCGAAATTCCCGGCTGTTAGTGGTGCTGAATATCCATCTAAAACAATCTGAAACAAATGACCGCAATAAGCTAAAGTCTACAACAGTATCAATATAATTTTTACTTACAGGTTTTAAATGGGATTTGATTGATAAGAAATAAAATCCATTTAAATATGTACAACTGCATTCAAATAGCCAAAAATTCAAGCCCATGCTACTTGGGACAAATGGAACTACTATTTTGAAGTTTCACAACTCATGCGAGACAACGAGGGAAGTAGTAACAAACAATGCAATAGTAACACAATAAGGAGAGTAGTAGCAGCAGCATGATATCTTATGTGTTTTAGAGGCCCTGTGAGCTTAGCTATTTCTTCTTTATTGTTCAGAGATGTGGATGGTATGCAGGACAAAGTTGAATCACCAATCAGACAAGCATCAGCAGAAACGTAGCAACAGTTAACCCAGAAATTACTATTCCTAAAACTTTTAGGAAGTAGAAGAGCTCACAGTTGGCAAATTTATAACCTAACATACGAGGAAATTACATAATGATGTACAAAAGATTCAGTTTTACCCACCTGGATTGTTGCAGTTTTCCTTGGTTCACCACCGGCTTCAGGGGAAAATGGAGAACCATCTCCTTTCTCAATGGTAAGTTCAACAGTTCCTCTCCCTATTAGCCTACAAAAGTGAAGAATGTCAGATTCTGATTCTGGAACCCACAATACCAATAAAACCTATTTGTATTTTTACAAAAAGATTTATATCATGGGCATGAAAAAAAAAATTCAATTCCAAATCACGGAGAAATTTAACAAACAGATTAGCACTCTAACAGGAGACAAAACTTTAAATCTATCTAGTGCCAGAAGAAAAGCTCAAGGGGAAGCTTGAAAAGACTGCTTAAGGGAAGCACATTAGAAAGGCATCCCTCTCACTTCTAAAACCTTTCCCTATCCTTGCATGTGAAAACTAAAGGAAAGTTTGATATGATGGATGAATGCCATGAAGTTACAATTACTTGATTTATTGTTGTGGGTATAAATATAAATCAGAAGGACCTAAGATAGTCCCAACATAATAACAAATAGTTTCAATAGAATCACATTTTATGATATCCATTTAACAGCCACCAGTAGACAGAAAATGACAAGTTAACTGATAGTCCCCAGGGAAGACTGACCTTGGATATTTCAAGTATTGTTGAGGCAACAAAAAGGATAATCCAGGAGCCTGTTGCAAACAATAGTAAGTTGAGATTTTTGCATGCTCATATCATCCTAGTATCACAACGTTTTCCTTGAAACAATTCATATATTGAATATATATGCTGTTCTTCAAAGAATCATCTGAGAATACAGAGGGACTGCAATGACCTGTAGCAACTCCAGTTCTGCAACGGTATCCAGTGAAGATGCAAGGCCAACGGATACTTTATCTGGGTCCTGATCCTTAATACACTTCAGGAGTTGTTGCAACCCCCCCTACAAAAAGAAAACTGCAACATCATTCCAGTGGTTTCAGCAATAAACAGTAGAAAACCAGGTTTTCATAACGAGTTATATAAAATTTTGAAAGAAAATTATTTCTATGAAGACTGTGGTCATGTAAATGATATACAGTAGCAGATAGATAGTTGTCTTTACATTTTTTGTTTCTCACAGTCAGAATGGTAACAGTAGGAATGTAGGATGTATTCACAAAATTAAATCAAAATGAGCAACTCTTCATCTCTCAGCGGGATGATGCTGATTTCTGGCAATGCACCTATGATTAGTCAGCTCCAAAACATTAAAAAAAATCAAGTAGACAGTGACGTCAGAAAATAAATATTCTAATGAATCAGAAGGGGCTTGAAAATGCTTGTAACACTCCATGTAAAGTCCTTTATATCTTTTAATTTTTCATAGCCAACTAATCAATCAGCATATATAGACTAAGTTACAGGAAATGAAAGATAATAACATGATTCTAGTTGCTTTCTCATATAAATTAAGCTGAATCTCTTCTTCTCTTATACCTTCCCATCAATGAGAGATGTATACAGAGTAGAACCCTTTTCCTTCAGATCTGCCGGGATGCTTGCCAATATAGAATCCTTTTCATCCATTGCTATCTAAAATAAGAAAGAAAACTAAATATGAAAATTACCCCCTACTGTATTATAATAGATTATAGAATGAAAAGAAAAAAATGTAGATGATGATTGACATTTACAAAGAAAATTGAATCGAACAAGAGAAAATAATTCAATTTTTGGTAATTCTGAGAAAAGTTCACCTATCGAATAACATTAGCAGCCAAAATACAAATTTGCAACAAATAGAAAGGGTAAAACCAAAGGACTACATAAAATTAGAGGTGAAACTACCAAACAAAAGATGAAACATAAATACAGAAATCCATCTGTTCCATTTCATCTAATTAGGTTGCAAACTTTTAGATTAAAACCATTCCTCCACTATAAGATCCTTAGCATTACTAACACATTATTTCTTAAAAGAAAAAAAATTGTAACTAGAAAAATACCTTCAGGGCTTTCTGCACATTACTCTCCATGGTTCCATAAGGTTTTCTCTGCGGAATCCTTAGTAAAAACGAGATATCCTCCAAAGAAGCCTAGGAATAAAGAAAGATAGTAAAGGTTCAATCTAAATTAAAGTTAGAGATATGAAAACAAATTATACTACTAATATCAACCTGTATTGCCTTCATGTTTGTGTTTGCAGGGATAGCCCTTCTTAAAGCAAGGTCCCCAGTTCTTGGGACCTTGGTGTCGGGAGAATAAAGCACTGCATTTGCAGGAGAAACTGACAAAAAATCCCAGCCAACCAGGCATAGCGGAGAAGAAATTTGGACAAAAATGAGAATAACGGAAACCAAAGTCTTAACTGTCTTCATTCCATGTCTAAACGTTGATATGCACAATTTCGTGGGAAGGCTTTGCTGGTACACCAGTTCCTGCATGACTATAAATCCATTTTAAAAAACGGGAGCTCTCAAAAGGAAATATAATTTCATCTATTCTCTAACCCAAAATTACAGGTTTAATTAGTAGGTAAGAAAATGATAAGTAAATAGATGAAATCTGAGGAGATTTTGACTTATCTTGAGAGGCAGAATTGATTCCAACAGAACAACATAATTGTTATGTTTCATTATGTGGGCAGCTGGCTCACAATTAAATTCATAAAATTGTAGTAATAGAGAAAAACAAAGTTTCTGGAACACACTATATCGTCCAAAATATCAACATCTTAATCACCCTACACTTGCTAGTGCCAACTCAACACCAATGGCAACTCTGCAGCTATCTCTATTAGTCCTTTAAGCTACCATTGCCACCCATCATTTTTGTTGTACATTAAAACCACAAGTACCTTCCTTTTAATCTCTATTATTACCACCACCACTACCACAAAACCATGAGCATCGATGAAAACAGTAGAGGAAGGAAACAAGTATAAGAATCTTTTATGCATAGGAATAGAGAGAATTAAGGGAGTGTCTAAGGCACTATGCTAACATCCCTAGTCCATGATGAAGGAAAGATTCAATCTCCAATTGCCAATATAAAGGACAAACCCGGATCCCAGGTACTAATATAATTTACCAAGCAGCATTATCAGCTAGGTTAGATTGAGAATTTTTGCCATTATATTTTCTCTACCACAAAATTCACATCCAATTATGACATCATTCTTTAATACCAAAAACAACACAGACACTCAAAAAACCTAAAATCCATGGACATACTTGTCTAGACAAACCTCTCAGCAACATAAGCCTCAAGTCTGATGGTCATGATAATTAGATAATAACAAGGTGCTACAATACCTAACAATTATGAGCTCTCACATAATGAAAATGTTGTCAAAACGGGGGTTTAGATCTAAAACAAAGACTCCTTAATCACATTCACACCATTGCACAGCTACCAATACGCATTTAACCATCAAATAAATCTCCCTATATATCGTTGTAGCAAGCAATTCCCCTTATTTCATAAAAACTTACATAGATTGATTCCAAAGAGAAAATTCAGATGATGTAATCATTAACTCTTACTATCACAACCAGAAAAGCATGCACCATTTCTAACTATAATACACTAAAATGATCAATACCATAAACCATAATTATCAATAGAAAATGAGTTAAAGTAGAATCAGAAAAGCAACCCTGGTATCATTATTGGTAGACTTGCAGTAAATTTTGAAATGGCTAAATCTTGCGGCTGCTCTTCTGTTGAGTGGAACTGTGAAATGAGAGGATAGGAAAGCATGCTTCGGAGAAGTGGAGAAACCGAACGATAGCTTGTGCGAGAGAATGGGAGAGGCTGATAAACTGAAGGCCATCAACGTAAGTTGGTTGGCCGTTCGGTGTAGATAAGGAGAGGAATTTGGCAGGATTCTATAACTATAAAACCCCAAAGCTTAACTGGAAGTCTTTGATTGGTTTTTGTCTGATTTCTGTCCCAGAATGACTATAATACCTCTCAGTATTAAAGATTTAGTGATGCGAGAGAGCTACAGAGTAGGGACAAAATTATAATTAGGAACGTTCACCAAAAAACTCTTATTAAAATATTTATAGATTTTATAGCGTGATAAATAATGTACCATGAATCTATGATGAGTGCCTCCTCCTTGCTAATTTCCACTGCTTTCTTTCTTTGGTGAATTTACCGCTCATAGTCTTTGTAAATGACAAATGTCTGTCGGTATCATGTAGACACTGATATATATATATATATATATATATATATATACATACATATTTTATTTTCACACACTCAAATTTTATTATACCATTTCTAAATTTAAACAGAAATAAATATTAATAAATATTTTTTATATTATTATAAATTATAAATAAATATTAAAAATAATTTATTTATATTATTATAAATGATTCGATTGAATTTCTAAAAATATTATTATATTTAATTAATCTTATAAAGTAGCTTACATTTGCTTGTTATTCTTAATAATCAAATATATTCTACACTCTTTTTTAACTTTTTTCTGCTTATATCTCAGTTATAGTAAGCTGTATCATCCACATTACATCTTTATATTTTATTATTTAATATTTGAATTAATATTTATAATAATATACTATTTTTAATTATATTAAATTAAAAAATTAATAATTAATAAAATTTATTAAAATTATAATTAAAAAATATTTTATTTTATATTTAATATTATCATATATAATTTTTGTATACATATTTTATGGTATAAGATAATTGTCTAGTGATGATCCCGTTTTTGACAGATACATCGATTCTATATTCGGTTAGACGGCTCAGTAATAATTGCCGTAGGCGAAAAAAAAAAAATGGTTGGTGATTAGTGATTACTTATTTTGTAAGATTTCTCGCAATCGGATCTTGACATCCTACTCGTATTAGATGGAACTTGGCATATATTATTAAAAAAATAATAGAAAATCAAAAATTTGACATTAACATCCCTCAACCAGAATAGAAATATCTGAACCTATGACTCTGACAGAGATCTTCGAAACCAAACAAACATGGATTAAGAAAGATGAGCGATCCAACGGTCAACTGAGAAGTTGTAATCATCGCTTATGATACATCGCGAAGCACTAGATCCTGGGTAAGTGAATCTCCGATTTCCATGGCCAAGAGTACGCACACTGTGAGCACAAAAACGCAGTTAGACGACAACTCTCTCTCTCCCTAGCACACTCGCTCTCTGCATATGCATATTTATCTGTAAATGTGTATGTACTGGTTTATGGATTACATGCGGTGTATGTAGATCGAGAAGAAATGGCGAATTATTTAGCTCAGTTTCAGTCGATCAAGAGGTCATGCGATCACATCGTAATTGCAGGTAAATATCATTTATAAGTAGTACCAATTTTCCTATTTTCATCTTTACATTGCCATTTTATCTGATTTCACGCGGATCAAGGTTCGTGTTCAGTGTTCAATTACTTACTTAACATTAGTAAGAAATCTATGTATAGATGATGGCATTAATGGCCGAATTTGTGTTATCGTGTTTAGTTGAAATTTGTGGATATAGTTTGTCATTTATCCTCGTTTTCTCTCATTTGTGTGCGATTAGTGGCAAAAAAGTAGTGTAAACAATAATTTTTGGAGAAAAAATGCGAATAATTATGGCATTAGTAGAACTTGTGAATTTACTTCGTTGACAATTGGTGATATCGATAGTGATTTGTTTCTTTTTGTTTTCTTTTGCTGGTGTTTGATTCGTTGCTTAAAATTAACATAGCCAATAAATTTTTGAAGAAAAGATATATGTCTACAATTCATTTTAAATGACATTTACTGGAAACCTTTTGTGCAATTCATGGAAAATTGGAAAATGTGTGTGGGTATGTTTCTTCTTAATATTGATGCTACAAAGAGTGATATGAAACGGGAGTACAGGCGGATGAATGGTGAAACATTGATTGCTTTGTTATGTTTGTTGTTAATGATTTTACTATGTACTGGTTTGCAGTTGAAGATGTGAGCGATTTGTGGCCAACTATTAAGAGTGGATTTGAAGAGCGGTTACCGTTTAACAGAGCTTGTTTGAATAACAAGACTCGTAATTCTGTGTTTGTGGAGAAATTGCCTGCAGAATTTATACTAACGACGGATGCAAGACTACGTAGCAGATTTCCACAGGAACAATTGCTATTTTGGTTTCGAGAGCCATATGCGACTGTGGTTCTTGTGACATGTGAGGTAACAGGGCGATTGGTAGCTGAACCCATTCACACTCTTGTATTTTATTGCATGGTTGACGAAGTTGGTCTGGTAGCCTCATTCTTCTTTTTCTGTCCAGGATCTTGACGAGTTCAGAACGATCCTTAAACCACGCCTGAAATTAATTGTCCAAAATGATGAACGGGAATGGTTTATTGTATTTGTGTCTAAAGCTCACCCAAGCAATGATCAAGCAAACAAAATGGCAAAAAAAGTATATGCCAAACTTGAAGTTGATTTTAACTCCAAGAAGCGAGAAAGGTAAAATTGTACTTTCTTGAGCAGTTCACGGTACTATACAAGTAAAGCTGATATGAACTCTACTGATCAAGGTCACCTATTGTACCTTCTTGAATATTTTGTGCACTAAGGATTAAGCTTCTTGTTTAGAGATTTAGCATTCATAACGTTAACAATGTTATCTCATGGTGTCGTATAAATAAGGCGGTATATCTATATCAAAGTATGAATGTTGTACTAAAGAAAAATGGGGATTTGTAAAAAATGAAGAACTCAAGTGAATAACCTAAGCTAGAAACTACTGAAATCAAGTCATATTTACCTGCCCAAATTTCAAAAAGAACATATGCAGTTAACCCAGAATCCCTTCTGAGTTTTTAGGTGTAGGGACAAAAAGGAAAGGAAAAAGGAAGCTGAAAATAATAAGTGTAGCAAAAATGATGTCACTGGGAATAGCACTGATGGAATTTTTTTTTTCTTGAGCATGTTTGTTGTTGTCAACGATTGGTGATTTTTTTAACACAAAGCAAGAGTATTCTAATTAAATGTGAGAAGCTAAGTTGCAAAAGAAAGTTAGGCATCAATCCACTTCTAAGAACCAAAATAATGCTAACCATCATAATACGTTTAAAAGTAAACCAAAATTAATGCAAAATATCATCCCAATCATTTTAAAATTCTCAATTCTATGATTTAAAAACATCAGCTACCTTCCAACTCGTGATGTGATTATATTTATTCAAGAGGTTGAATACGACTACTGGACAAATCCTTTTTTCCCGAACATGTGTAGAGTGTGTTTGTATAAGCTGCTATTTTTTCCTCTTCTAAACTCTAAATATATGCTTCAGGTGTTGCAAATTAGATATACATGGCCCCGAGCCAATTTTTTGGGAAGACTTGGAATCCAAGATCATGGAGTCCATTCGAAATACATTGGATAGGCGTGTGCAGTTTTATGAGGATGAGCTACGCAAGCTAAGTGAGCAACGACTCATGCCAGTGTGGAACTTCTGTAATTTTTTCATTTTGAAGGTTGTTTCTTGTCAAAATTGTGGGAAAATGTGGAAAGTGTCTGTGGCTGCTAGGAGAGGATTTCCTGATTGTTACTTACAACAGTTTGAGTTTCTTATGTTCTTTTTTTTCTCGTATAAATCTCCATTTTATTGAAGTAAATCTTTAACTTTGATCTCATCTGTTTTTATTCTACCAGAAATGTTTGCATGAAAACTACAAGAAATAGTTTTCAGAAATGTGTGAACAGATAATCCTACACTGTAAATGCGGAGCAGTAACTTTCAGGAATCCTTTTGTCCTTATAGCCATATTGCCCTTGTCGTTTATTACATTTTTGAAGTTTCTGGCTTGTCTTTAACGTTGTTTCTGTTCTCAGGAAAGCCTAGCTTTTATGTTTGAGATGGCTCATCTTCATGAAGATGCATTACGCGAGTATGATGAATTAGAATTGTGCTATCAGGAAACAGGTGCCCAACGCATATACTCATTCTTATGTTCCTATGTTACATTGCATTTCACTCTTTCTATTGCTATATATACCCTGATTTTTACATAATTTTCAAGTAAGAGTGTGTTGTATATGACTCAATACTTTCAAAGATTTTTTTTTTTTAATTTAAGTATCCTATAAGTGTCTCTACAGGAGATTTTGGTTGATATTGACTCTTAATATATTGTCGTTGATCAAATATGGTTGGTGCAAAGCTATTAAACTATTGCAATGATTTGTCATTAGGGATCGCATAGTTGAATGTGAATAGGCAACTTCTCATGATTATTTAATTGCCACTTGAATTGATAGCTTTGTTAGCTTAAACTTTACTGCCAAAAAATAGTGGGGAGAAGGAATTGCCAATTATAGTTTCAAGCATATCTTCTTCTTCTTTTTCTGTAGTTGAAATTGTTAAATTGGCCTTCGTCAAGGAGTTTTTGAATCTTGTAGATTCTTGTCTTACTTGAAGAAATGTGGATCATACTCTGAAGGTCTAGGAATGTGCTGGATTTCTCAAGCAGTGTCATACCAACAATATTTGGCGCTTCTGTTTATTGGTGAAATTAGTGCCTGTTTTTCGAGACATTTCATGACTAACAATAACTCATAATTTATTTCAAAATACTGCAGTTAATGTGACTGGGAAACAGAGGGAATTTGGAGGCATAGAACATGGTGATGATCAGGCAGTCCTGCTCAATCCTGGAAATAAAGCATTGACAGACATTGTTCAAGATGACTCATTCAGGGAATTTGAATTTAGACAGTATCTGTTTGCTTGTCAATCACAGGTATGCAAGAGTCAGAATTCCCAACTCAATTGGATAGACCAGATTAAATAGCCTCAAGCAATCTTTTTACTTTCTCAACTCTGCATGCTTCGTTGCGAGTGGTTCACTCACTGCTACTTGTCTGCAAATTGACTGATTAGTTGGTCATTAAAATCTATCAGTTAGTTTTTCTTTTGTGTTTGATGAAGTGTGGTGGTACTGTAAATAAGTTCTACTTTAATTTTTTGATGTAAACATGAGATTATTATAGCTATGAAAATGTACAATAAAAAGAGAGATGGACTAGAACACCAAATTTACAAAAAATCTATTAGCCAAAATTTACAGTATAATCCAATACAAGAGTGTGAATTACTGTGAGCATTAGTCCAAAACAGCATCCCTAATCTCCAGAATAAAAAATAGAGAAGACCGCTGGATTTCCTCTTTTATGTTCAAGCCAATCTGGAATGTGTTTCAAAGGTTCTTTGATATTGTCATCAGGGCACCACTCTATTCTTCTATCTCTCATGGGCATGCACAGGTCCTCATGTGTACACACATGCAGCTGGTGCACACACTTCGACGCACTTACTCTTTTGTGCATGATATGTGTCAATATAATTACTGTATTAGTGCTTTTTTAATCCCTGACAAATTACCTGCAACCTATCAAATTCCAACAAAATCTTTTATATGCATTATTGTCTTTATTGTAAAGGTAGTTTTTAAGATTTTGGTTTCTTCAGTTCTCCTATAATCTTCTGTCTTCAAAGTAATTTCTGGCTAACATAAACAATGAGTGTACAGTTTACTCTTATCAGGTCTCAAGTCACAGAATTCATTGATATAAAATATTTTATTTTGTTAATTTCTCACTGCTAGAGTGTAAATGAAGCAGAGTTCTAGTCGCTATACGGAAACTTCAGACAATGGCCTGTGACTATTTCATGAAAAACTTAAAATGAATTTGCCCTAATAGACTTCAGTACTTTTCCCATTATATAATATTCCAAATTTTTAGTGTATTCTTTATTGTCTTATAGAAGATTCTTGATGGAATGCATTGGATCACAATTTTATGTTGCCTAATAAGCTGTAGCAATAATCAATTCCCTGGATGTATAACTCGACCTATTTTGTGGATAATCATCTGGTTCTTGAAGAAATAAATATTAAACTACTAGAACCAAATTTTGAATATAGGCATATACTCAGACATGGACAAAAATTACAAATATTAGAAACAATATTTGGTTATCTATTTGAAATGCGAATTTTAATTAATCTTTGAATTTCATCGAACATTAACCATACAAGATGTTCATATATCTGATTGTGTGTGCATGCTTGCACTTGTATATGTGTGTGTGAAATAGAGAGAATCACAAATAGATTTATGTTTTTAAACTTCTAATACATTCATATAGTTAAATTGCTAATCAATGTTTATTTTTAGGTCTTTTGTAGGAAATTTTCTGAATTTATGATTGACTCCCACTTATATATGGTAATTTGCAGCTTTTATTCAAGTTGAATCGTCCCTTTGAGGTTGCATCAAGGGGTTATCCATTTATAATTAGCTTTTCAAAAGCCCTGGCACAAAATGAGGTATCTGATATTTTTTTGTTCATATAACTCTTTGCTTTATATCCCTAACACTTTGGATGGAGGCATATTAATTAATCCTGTTTTCTTTTTCTCTCCTCCTTTGTCTTTCTTTCTTCTTGGAGTTTTTTCTAGAATATATTACCGTTTTGTATGCGAGAAGTTTGGGTAATTACTTCATGCTTGGCTTTAATCAATGCAACCTCGTCTCATTACAATGAAGGACTTGCACCAGCTGATATAGAAAAGGAGTTTTATCGTCTTCTGGGTGATCTGTATTCGTTATGTAGGATTAAGGTAACCCCAAAAACATTTTATGAGGGATCATTATATTTGATATTTGATATCGCTTAATAGCTTTATTTATGATGCTAGTTTTTCCTCCTTTCATCTGAACTTTGAAGTGTTTGATTCAAGTTGAAATTTGCTTTCTGTTTTTTTATTGAACTTGATTTGAAAATGATGTCTAGTTAATGGGCTGTGGTTATGGCAGTTTATGAGGCTTGCATATCTAATTGGTTACGGAACAGATATAGAAAGAAGCCCTGTCAACAGGTATAATCGAATTATTTAATACCATTTTCATTTTTAGCCTTTTATGATTTGTTTGGTGGTTTTTCTAATAGTAAGCCTGGTCTCGTGACTTAGACAAAGTACTTCAAGTTTTACCGTCTTGTTGATTTGTCAATCTTTTATCCTTTTCTCTTGGTTATCAATGTATTTCTTTCTTCTGAGCAGTGCCTCTCTCAGCATGCTACCTTGGCCGAAGCCTGCAATTTGGCCTTCAGTTCCGCCAGATGCTTCCTCTGAAGTTCTTGCAAAAGAAAAGGCAAGTTCTTGATTGGCATATGCATTTGAATAGCAAAGGAGTTGTTTTAGTATATTGACTTTTTTAATCTTGTAAAAGCATCTCATTACTTTTTTCTTTTTTTTTTTTAAACTTATATTTCCTTTCCAAGTAGTGTTTTACTTTCAATTGTTTCAACCCCATATTATTTGTCCATGACTAAGTGAAGATATTTTTCTACTTTCTTATATTTCTTGAAGTTGTTGTACTAAGGTCGAGTGGAGTCTCCATAGTTGTCTCCATATTATGACATCAATTAAAACGAACAAGAAAGAGTTGGAACAATTTCAAAACATTATTATTAAGGCACTGATGCTCGTTCTATTTTGGAAGACTTCTTTTAGATCCATTGTTGACCACGTTTTGTTCATATAAATTGCGCCACCAACATAATGCCCAAATAGAATAGTAGCTTTTAGAATATATTTGCATAGACGTAGACCTAATTTTCAGGTCCATTTTTGTTTCTTTTGTGGACACCTTGTCCATCTTGTACTCCTTTTGCTTCTTTTATCTTTTTGATTAATATACTCCTTTTGCTTTCCTATCATAAAATATATGTTTGCCCTTGCTACACTATGTCTTCTGTTGGCATGTTTTAGCTCATTCTAATTCTTGAGAAAACGAGAAATTTATCCATTTTTGTACCTTGCAGTTGATTCTTCAAGCAACTCCAAGAGTCAAGCACTTTGGTATCCAGAGGAAACCTTTGCCTCTTGAGCCTTCCATACTTCTGCGTGAGGCCAACCGTCGAAGGGCCTCTCTTAGTGCTGGAAATATGTCTGAAATGTTTGATGGGTAAAACAAATTCATGACATTAATCAAATGTTGTGTTATGTCTTTAAATTTTGTTTTCCCTAATCCATTTGGCGTTCATGTGTTCTTATTTGACTGGCATATTACTTGGCAGATCAGGTTCAGATGCATCATTGAAGATGTCTCCATCAAACAAAGTCAAGGCAATTTCGATGACTCGTACCAACTCTTCTCCTGGAAATTTTGAGAGTTCAATTGGTCGACCTATGAGACTTGCTGAGATTTTTGTTGCCTCAGAGCATGCTCTACGTCATACAATTTCAAATCCCAATCTATGGAAATCCCTATCATCTGTGGAGGAGTTTGAGGTATTAAAATCACACCACATTGGTCATGCAATTTCTGCTTGAAGATGAACCTTTTTGTTTTGTGGAATTCTTAACCTGCAGAATCTCAACAAGTTTTTGTTTGAAAGAACTGTCAGATTTCTTCTTAAATGTTTCTCATGCTCAATTTAGAATTTTATCTGTGCATGTGATAACCCAAAAATCTAGTCAGAAGATATAACTGGGCTTATTTCAAACGGATAAGCTTTCTGTAAATTAAATTTGGTATGAACTTGCTGAAAAATCTGCTTCTTTTACAAGTGAGTTCAGTTTGAATATCAAAACTTCTAAATATGATATCATCTTGTATCCAGGATGTGGTAAATTATTAATTGGATATGGTTTCATCCATGGTTTAATCTGTCTTTCTCTGCCTTATCCTTGTTTTCTGTCACTTTAATTCTTTTTTTCTAAGTAAAATTTTTTCCACGGCAGAAAAAATATTTGGAGCTAACAAAAGGTGCTGCTGACAATTATCATCGTTCATGGTGGAAAAGACATGGAGTT
>JAVXUL010000008.1:14276257-14289827 GCA_035590515.1 Trichilia minutiflora | reverse complement strand
AAAATATAGACAAGAATAGAGGAATGAGGAAGAGGATAGAATAGAAAGAAGAAGAAATAAGAAGATAGTGCAGAGAAAGGACTTTAGAAGAAAGAAATGGATTTCTTTCATATATATGGATGATCATTACAAATAAAAGTGTGCTATATATAGATAAAACTGAGAATGACAGCTGTGTAGGCCTAACCGTTTACAATTACTGTCTGCTCTAGGAATTCTAATATTCCTTCTAGAAAAACCAACTTAGCTAACTGTTGTAACAACTTTTGTCTCTTCCTTATTTTGTCTTTTTCCTCTCTTTCTCTCATATGTAACATGTGTCTCTGTTGCATATAATTCTTTTCTTCATTTTTCAACGGTTGTTAACTACAAAATATGTTATGATTGTTTAATGGACAGTTGCCCCTCAGAGACAGAGCATTGTAGATGGAATGCGGACAATTGCTCTAAAACTTGAGTTTGGGGTCTCCCACAACCAGATATTTGATAGGCATCTACCTTTTCCTTCATTGTTTCAGATACACTACTTTTTAATTTATTTTCACATTTGCTCCCTGTCTGCATGTGTACGTTTAGATTGGTTATTTGTTATTTTATTTTATGTAAATTTTATTGAATCACCTTGCACTGTTGTACAGAACAATAGCTGTGCATTTCACTGACCCTTTCCATGCGAGTACCCGTGTTGCAGACAAATGCAGTGATGGTACTTTATTTCTACAGGTATTTACCAGAGTATATATATGGTTCAACCTTTTTGGAGCTTATACCGCATATTTATGAATTTATCATATTTAGGACTTGAGAATGGTATAGCTAGCTAGCAAGAGGTTTGTAGTTTTTGGCCCATTTCAGCCATTCTAGCATTTGCTTCTCTCATGGCCAGTAGTGTGGACTAAGATACTAGAAGAAAACAAAGCTGTGGTAAGATTATCTACTGTCAAATCAATCACTTTCCACACATCTTCAACCAACCGAAAAGAAAAAGGTTGAAGAAGGATAAGTCTCTTATAGTGCACAAGTGGTCTTGGACCAATCCTGCTCACATTAGTATCTTGGGAAGCAGAGGGTCAGGTTGCAAAAGAAGGAAAAAAAGGTAGTTAGATCTTTTACAATGAAGCTAGGGTTCATCCCCTCATTAACCTTGGAGGGGAGGGGAATTCGATATAATTGGAATTTGTATTTGCATTGTGGGGTGTGGGAAAAAAAAAAAAAGAATTGTATATGATCAGTACAAGGTCTAGAATTGAACCCTGTACTTTAAAATTTGAAATTTATAGAGAATAAAAACTCTACTTCTTGTTTCATTACTACTATTGTTATCTTGTAGTTGTAACAGGGCATATCACTAACAAGAAATGAGGTTAGTTGGGGCTAGATTTATTCACATCCTGTGATATACCTATAACTTTTGGAAATGATAGCTGCACATTTTATATCAACCAACCCAATTTGAATTTTATATCTAGATATTGAAGACCAAATACTGAGAAAGGTACTTTTTTTTGCCTTTCGGCATTGGGTATTGAAGTAACTCCACTTTGTCCTATGCAATTCACATCAAGCCACTGCACTGTGAAAAAGAAAACCATACAAGCATCTTGGGCTTAGGATTTCCTTTGGTTGGAAATACATGCATATGTAGATATCAGTGTTTCCAAATAGTACTTCATGGTGTCATTTGAGATTATATTTTACTTTTATGGATTGATTGGTGTCATTCTGTCTTATTTATTTTGTTACAAGTTCCACTTGTTACTTTCAGGTGATACTTCACTCGCAAGTGAATGCTTCATTGACTATATATGATGCTTGGCTTGATCTTCAAGATGGATTTGTTCATACTAAAGAAGGTGATGGGAGACCAATTTCGGGCTTCTTTCCGGTTGCCATTTCTCCAAATTCTAGGGCTGGATTGCTGTTTAGCATATGCTTGGGGAAGAAAAATTCTGAAGGTATAGACTTTTAACCATGAATAATTATTGACCTGTTTATATGAATTCAGACTGATTAAAACTCTGCCTGGAATTTTTACTTAATTTTTCCCTGTTTAATTGTGCTGCTAATCAAACAATGTCTTAACATTTAGGACAGGTAACCAGGTTTGTTTGCTTTTACAGTTGACATTGAGGCTATGCAAAGGGAGAGTATTTTAAATATCCGATATGGAATTTGTGGTGATAGAACTGTCGGATCACATCCTCCCATAACTGCAGAATCCAAGGGAACAGAAGATGCTAGGGAGCGTTTGATCTTCCAGAGTGCTTTTGTTTTGCAGCGACCTGTGCTTGATCCTAGCTTCACTGTAGGTTTTCTTCCTCTTCCTTCTGATGGTCTTAGAGTTGGGAAACTGGTTAATATGAAATGGAGAGTTGAAAGGTTAAAGGATTTTGAGGAGAATGAAGCTTCCCAATGCAATGTAAGTCATTGAACAATCTGATTCTTGATGAATTCTTAAAATCAATTTTTTTCACATATTTTTCAACACAAGTTTGTCACAAATTGAAGTGAAACCTTTTTATAAAGCCACCATCTTTTTCTTCTCAATTCTTTCCTGACCCTCTGGGTCAGTTTGTTAAAGAGCAGGTTGGATGCTAAAACCTGAGAGCTATGTTGGGCGTTAAAACTTTATGTGCAGATATTTCAGAAGCTAACATTTATACTTGTAAAACAGGATGAGGTGTTATATGAAGTGAATGCTAATGCTGACAATTGGATGATTGCTGGGAGGAAGAGAGGACATGTATCTCTTCCCACAAAAAAAGGTGCCTGAAATACTTCATTTGATTTTCAGTTTTTATTTAAAGAAAACAATTGGTAACTTTCTATTAGCTGAAAGTGTTCTTTATATTTCATTTCTTTGGCATCTTAACCATCTTGCTTATCATGACAGGCTCAAGGATAGTTATCTCTATGTTATGCGTGCCACTAGTTGTGGGTTATGTCCGTCCCCCTCAACTTGGCCTCCCAGGTGTCAATGAGACAAACATAAACTGCAATCCTCCTGGACCACATCTGATTTGCGTCTTGCCTCCCACATTGTGCTCCTCATTCTGCATTCCATCATGACTTGTTCTCTGCTCCTCCTGCACTCTGTTTATCTCATATTCATCTGATTTTCTGCCCAAATATAATTAGTACTCGGAAGTTTTTCTATTTATCGAATTTGACAATTACAAAGTTAAAATTACTTATCCAGTTTTGATTATGCTTGATACTTGTAAATTTGTGCGGTTGCTTGCGTTGGAATATCGGGAGAAAGTAGCTGAAAATAGTTCAAGTTAGGTAGTTTGAGTTTGAGAGTTTCACTACATCATCTGTTATTTAGCGCCCTGGTTTTGTGTACAGCGAAACTTTGTACTCTTCCTTGTACAACAGTACGGAGACTGAAAAGATACAATTAATGTTTCACAGATTAATGTAGGTCATTTTTTTATGTAGAGAAACATATCGAGAAATTGCAGTTATGTTTTAACTGTTGCATGTATGCATTTTATTTTATAAACTGTATGTTATAATGTAGCAAGTTATAAACACTGAAATTATACCTGTTTTTTTTTTTTTATGGAAAAATAATTCTTAGTTGTTCACTGTCTGGGATTCATTTGGTTTCACTCCCTTGTGTGAGAAAATAATTCCTTTTTTTTTTCAAACAGCTGAAATTTAATTTAGGATTTTGGTGGAACTTCAATGTCATTGTCGCAGTTTTTGTTGTTAAGGATACCTTGAATTGAAGATTTGTCTACTCTTACCGAACTGAAAATGCCGATAGAAAGAATATGCATTATTGTACGACGAAATATGTTATCATGGAAGGGATAAGAGTGCCAGTAAAAGTAGGGATCAAGTTGACACATCATACGTTGTACTATTTCACTCAAGGCATATGACATCTATACAAATGAATTCATGCATTACTCTTTATCTTCTTTTTGATAACGTTTACAGTTATCATCTAAGAATGTAGATGAATATCTTGAGTTATAATGGGATTAAATTATATATTTTGTTCAACCTTAGGAGTTAGCAACGGTTAAAAATAAGAACTTCTAATTATTGGAATAAAAATTATAGATATTAAATAAATACGAATTTAACCGAACGCCAAATGGCCATTAGGAAGAGAAGAGTTGACATCAAAATTGTAAGTAAAAAACGAAGGTCCCACCGAGATTTGAACTCGGGTTACTGGATTCAGAGTCCAATGTCCTGACCACTAGACCATGGGACCGCAATTGTTGTTCTCTCAGATAATCTTTTATTTTACGATGTTAATTTTCAAAGCGTAAGCTGCTCCCGCGAACTTCTGAAATGAAACTGTACGAGACCACTCATTGAAACGAGCTAGATTAAACCTCGACTCCAACGTTCTAAACCATTTCGTCACCCAAAATCAAAACCCCAACCGATGAAATTCTCCTCTCATTTCTCATAAGGTGAGGATCTCTTAGTGTAACAGGCCTTCGATTATGGGCAGCTTGGCCTGCCGGCACCCGATGCTCTCTCACCCAAGGTCAGCCTTCTGTCATCTCCATACACGTTGCCGGTTTCGCCGTCTTTGGTTCATCAGAAGGACGGCTTCAGTCTCCGATCAGCTTCTACGATGAAGCAAACTCCCGTCTGTCACCAGCATCCAGACGTTCCTAGACTAGAAGCCCTCACTCAAGGCTTAATCCCCTAGCTAAGCATGTCTTGACATTTGAAGGTGTGATACTTAGTCTGTACATTTTTTCTGTTTTTTTTTGGTTTATTTTCACGTTTTACAAGCTCGGAATTGGTTTGTTATAGTTTACCTTTTTTGTTTGATGGTAGTTTCTTCTGGGGACATCAATCATCTGGCATTTTGCACTCATGAATCACTATTCTGGCTTGAAATAATAGAGTATTTAGTTCTTTTCTATTTTACTTTTTTTTATTTCAGAGTGTTATGATTATTTGTTAAATGAAATTATATGAAAGATTCCATATTCCTCGTTGATTTTCATTTTTTAAATGGAGGAAGATTTCAATTCTCATAAGCCAGTTGAAGCTCCGTCTGCTCATGAAGCTCTTCCTACTTACAGTAAGAAAAGAAAATTTCTAGTGTACTATCAGGTGAAGAGGAATTCACTAAAGAAGTAGTAAGTGATGCAGGAAGTAATTTTGATAACGTGATGGTTAGCAAGGAAGAATGTAGAAACGCCATTGCTAGAATGGTAATTATCGGTCAATAACCTTTTAATGTTGTGAAAAGAGAAGGGTTTCGACGTTTCTCTAATGCAATTTGTCCTAATTTTGATCTCCCACATCCGCTGAGAATTGCTAAAGACGTTTGCCAACTTCATTTTGATGAGAAGCAGCTATTGAAAACTATGTGTGCTGCAAATTATCAAAGGATTTCTATATGGATGAAAAAATGTACTTTCATGAGAAATAGGGATTACATGGCTATTGTAGCTCATTTTATTGATAGTTAATGGAAGTTACATAAGAAGATGATGAATTTTGTTCTAATACCTGATCAGAAGAGAAAGACGATTGGGAAGTTAATTGAGTGTTGTTTACTTAATTGGCATGTCAAAAGAGTTTTGACAATTACAGTTGACAATGCAAGTGTTAATGACAAGGATATTAATTATGCCAAGAGGAAGTTGAATGGTTGGAGTGGAAATGAGACACTATTAAATGGTGAGTTTCTACATGTGCGGTCTTGCATAAATATTGTAAATTTGATCGTGACTGATAGTTCAAAAGATATGCATGATTCAATTGTCAATATCCGCAACACTGGGAGTTATGTTAGATCTTCTCTTGCAGGGATACAAAAATTTAAAACATGTGCTGAGAATGAGAAAATTAAGTGTAAAGGTTTTGTGGTTTTGATTCTTTTGAAAGTGCTTTGGAATATCAAAAGCATATAGGCGGTTGAAAGAAGAGGATGGAGATTATGTTACTAACTGGTGAAAATTTGACAGGGCCACCTACAGATGATGATTGGGAAAAAATTCAGGATTTTGTTAAAATAGTGAAGGTCTTTTATGATGCTAATTTAAAATCTAACGTGTTGTGGCAGTATGCATTAAACTGGTTACATCTTGACAAAATTCAATTAAAGTGGAGATCCTGTTTTGAGTGTAATATCAAGTAGTGTGAAAAGAAAATTTGGGATTATTGGGTTTCTATAGACATCATCAACCATTTGTTGACCGTTTCAATTGTCCTTGATCCATGCTTCAGGTTGGAATATATAGAATTTTGTTTTAGTAAAATATACGATAAGCCCAAATTTGAAAAGATGACAAAAGAAGTTAACAAGCTTCTGTCACATCTTTCCGAGTTGTACAGTGCATCCAATAGTTCAGGTGAAACCGAAACTTCTAATGATGTTTGATTGAGTGGAACAGATATGCAAAATAGAAAAGATGGAGATGAGTTTGATTTTATGTCTGGGTATATGAAGTTCATAGAAAAGCATTGTGGCACTGAGATGAAAAAGTGAAGTTGATAGGTACTTGTCAGTGGCCAGTGAGTCTCTTTGGAATAAGAACTTTGACCCACTAAATGGGTGGAAAATAAATTCTTAGAAGCAACCAATTTTGCCACAGATAGCAAGGGATCGATTTGCCATTCCAGTATCTGCAGTACCTTCTGAGTTCGCATTAACAATGGATGGGATGTTCTTGATTTGTTTCAAAGTTCGATGGGTCCTAAGGTGGTACAATCAGTCAAATGTTTACAAAATTGGCTACAACTTCTTCTATCTTTGAAGTAAATTGCATGGAGGAGATGGAGTCTGATGAATCGCTTGAATCAGGTACCAGTTAAAAGGCTATCAATTAATATAATTTCTTGATTATTGTTTTAATAATGTAATTGTTACCATTTTGTGATTGGATGATAATATTTGTGTGGACGTTTTATCTTATCTTATGCTTAATGTATGTTGCTTTCATTTGTTTGTTACTAGGAGGTGAATGTTTTGAGGATTGAACTCTTGAAGTGCAAATTTTGAAATATGAATCATCCATTCTTGGGGGTTTTAGCAGGGAAGTTTAAATATGGAATATAGAGAAAAATACATCTCGAACTGAAACTGAATTGAATGCTCTAATATAATGCACTGGAGATCAATAGGTAATTTCTTAGAGATATTGGTCGTTGTGCATGTTCTATATTGTTAATCCTGTACTTTAATTCGTCGGTAGCAAAGGGGACATCTTTATATGAAGAAATTGACAACTTCTTATCTGGCTGAAGCCTAAGTTGTACAATAGAGTTAGATTTTTATCAACCTAATAGCTCTTTGTTTCCATATTCTCCTGTTGTGTTTAAGCAATTGAAGTGTTTGGCAGCCACATGGAACTGAAAGAAATTCAATTACTGATACACTCTTCCAAAAGAAATTATTGGAGAGCATTGCTCAAGGTTTATAGCTGTTGTTCTGTATCTATCCATGGTCAGTGCTTCGTCATATAATCTCCAATTCTTTTCCTAAAGTCTTGGATGATAGCAGTTAAGTTAATCAATATTTTGGTTATCTGAAGCACAGATTTAGCTCTTTCACCCTTGTTAGAGAAGCTGGATTGGATTGATGATGAACTTGGAACACTGCTTCTCCACAAGTCAACCTCCGGTCCAACCATCCTGTATGTTGCCTGTAGCATTCACCTGGAGTTTTTTTTACTTAACCTTTTGCAAGACCTTGATCAGTGTTTATTTGTACAGCAAATTGCCAGTACGTTTGATTTTATGATTATTACAGAATTATAATTCAATTTCCTCTGATACCATTTTACCGTTGAACTTGAATGCAATTTGTAATGCATTGAAGTTTACCCTTCCCTTGTGTTGGAATTTCTTTCCAATTTAATTCCCATTTTGATTGTGGTAAAACTCTCTAAAAGCATATGAATCTAAAGCAATTCTATCCTAAGTTTATTGCAGTTTGACAGACGCAACAAAAAATTCCTGAAATCTTGTACAAAATAATAATTGGGGAGGATTCATTAAGTAGCCTTAGCTATTCTCCATCTCCCTCATTGGAGAGTATTTCCCTAACGGAATGAGGACAATGACCAGGCAACTACCATCAGCTTATGCCCCCCCATCTCCTAGCATGCTCTATTGCTCTCCACGGATTTTCAGCCTCCCAAAATATCACACATCATTTCAAGTTCGCTACCCACCATTAATTAATTGTAATTGGATCGACGAATCATCCAAGTGAACTTAATTTATT
Source organism: Trichilia minutiflora (assembly GCA_035590515.1). Lineage (NCBI taxonomy): Eukaryota > Viridiplantae > Streptophyta > Magnoliopsida > Sapindales > Meliaceae > Trichilia > Trichilia minutiflora. Next base: position 14,281,609 of record JAVXUL010000008.1, on the reverse strand, counting down.
TTCTGCTGGACAATTATTGGATCTTAATCCCATCTGAGCAGGCACAATACAGTAAATGAAGAGTTACGGAAAATTATTAGGTCAAACGCACAACACTTGAAGGATGGTTTCTGAACTCTCTGTATCAATTATCTAATCTGAAAATTGTGAGGCACATGCTGCAATGAAAATCCTTGAAGACCTACGGCTAGGATGAATGCATGAAGGAATAATGTTCTCAAGAAGGATCTTGTTTCAGGATCTTTGATTTATAAAATTTTATTGCAACGGTACGTCTGGATCACAATTTAATCAGGAGGACAAAATTCCGAGAGTGTTAGAAAATATATATACAAACACGATAATTAACTTCAAATGATCAAAATAGACGGGAAAGCAAATTAAACATTCACAATTTCATCATTACAGTCATGTGAAACAAGAATAAAAGAAAATTAAAACAATAATTATATTAATACAAATTTTTTATACAATTATTATATACAAATTAAAGAAATATAATAATATTAACTATTATATGATTTATATTATTTATTTTATTGATATTTTTTTAATCACAAATGAGTTTTTATCTTATATTTTTAAAAGTTATATTGTTGTTTTTTTTAATTTGAAAAAAGATTAATATATAACTCATAAATTAAAAATTTTAATGAAGGATTTGAAACAGAGAACTGAAAATTTTGAAAAATACAGAAAAAGATTTAATAATATTAAAATTAGTTACCACTTTAAAGAATTGTTCTTGACTCTTTTTTAAAATTGTAACATCTACATTTTTGCAGTATTTTTCTTTAATAATTAATATCTATTGTTTAATTATTTCATTAAACAACAATAACAATAACAATTTCCATTTCTATAATAGTATCCAACAATCTAATTCAATTCACAACCTAACTCTATCCCCACTCATCCTATTATGCACTATCAATTATTAAAGATCCAAGAAAAAGACGTTTCATAACAATTCCAACAATTCTTAACCCCACGTCGAGTCCAATCAACTCATGAAGTTCACAAAACTTCATGGCATGGCATCCAAAACAAACACAAAAACAAAATTACCAATTCATGTTTTGAAGATTTCAAGCACAACATGATAGTAATACTACTCTGAATGAAATATAGAATATGAGAGTTGATACTTGTTATCTTTGGTTAATATTTTGCTACAAAATTTTGTATCAATTACATAACATTCAAAATTAAACGATTATACAAATTTAACAAATATAAAAAACTATCCAATTAAGCATTGTGAGACTAAATACAAGGAAATTAAATTTACACATCTTAAGTCCCTATAAAGAGATAATACTATTAATACTAAAAAAAAAAAAAAGAAATTGATAACAATATGAACTCACTCCTTCATCTAGATTGACTTCGTCTCTCTAGATATGGTTTTTAAACACCAACTAATTCTATGTATACAATTTTGCAATTCATTTTCTACTAGATTTGCCAAATCAGCATCTCCAATCCAAACGGACCTCTTTAGGTCCTGAGTAATGCTGATTAGGCTTCCGAAATGATACAATGTGGCTGCTGACCAGGAAAGCAGTCACACGATTGGAAACTCGAATATCTTCCATCTTCAACTCTTGGAGTCGAAAAACATATTCCGGTACGTGGAGTAGGTCCCATACAACACCAACACCTCCGGGTTTCAAAACACGAACCATCTCTCCTAACACTCTCATTCTCTCGGCCGCCGCTTCCACAGTCCGGTGACCGTATTCCTTACCTACGGTGTGGAAGAAGACGGCGGATACAACCACATCAAAGTAATTGTCACCAAATGGTAAACTCCTAACATCGCCTTCTCTGCAGGTCACATATTCTTGAACACCTGAACGAAAAAGAAATTAAATAAATCACATCGAACCAAACAAGAAAATTATTCTCATTTTTGTCAAAAGCAGATGAAGACGTGCAGAATAATTCTGATTCTTATCAACTAACTAATGATGTTGGTAGCTAAATAAATTCCGAAAATTGGAAGGAAATTATAAAAATAAAATAAAAATCCAAATGAATTCGTAACTGGGATATTAAATTACAGTTTTTGCAAATCTCTAACGCCAATATTCATTATAATCTTCCCATAACGAAATTTTAGATAAAATTTTAGATAATATTTTCTTATCAAATTTCAGATTATAGTTCGATAATTTGTGTAATAATAGGATTTTTTTTTTCATTTTATACGTATCACACATATTCGGGAAAATAAGATTAAGGAGTTTTAATAAATAATCGAGTAGAATTTAATTACCTTCCATATTAGCAGTTCGAAGAGTGGACAAGGAGGTACGTTTTGAGCGATCCAGTCCGACAACCCGACCCGAACTACCCGTCTTCTTTAGTTGTGTAGCCACCGAATTAAGCAAAATTCCTCTCCCACAACCAATATCAAGTGCCGTCTTTACTGTCGACCAGTCATTGACCGACCCCACCATCCGCTGAGCCATTTCGTAATGTAACGGCACGGCGGAGTAGAAGAAATTCCCGGCCGCGAAAAAAAAGCATACCGACGATAAAGCCAAAACGGCGCCGCTAAATCCGGCGGCAAAGCGAGCAGCTTCCAGAGTAAGAAAAGAGTGGAAAAATATACACACGGGCTCGAAGTAAACAAGAAAGAGAATCGATAATATTGAGAACAGAATTGCGTGAAATAATAGAAACACTAAAGTCTGCCACTGATCCATTCCGTAAATTGCGTAGATCTGTATCCACTCTCGGCTTGTTGTCGCCGTTGTTGTTTTGCTTCCCATTTCTGCTTTCTACTATCGAAAAACAGAAAACAAATTCCAATTTAGATATCGATAAGTTTGATTAATCTATCGAGTATTTTCAATATGAATCGAAGCAGACACAATATTATCAAATGGCAGAGAAGATTTTTGTTTTTCCTATAACTTATTCAGAAAACAAACAGTACCCATTTTCATACTTACCCTAAAAAGAGTAAAAATGCTCAGATCCAAAGCTTTGGATGGAAGTTTTTAGGCGATCCCAGAAGATTAGATAGAGAGAAAAGAAAACAGAGCAAGCTGCAACTGAGAACAAAACGAACGTTTGAGCCTATATTTTTTATTTTTTATTTCCTTCTGTTATCTGGGTTAGACAAATAGCATGATCAGAAACTAAGCGGAATACGAGTAATAAATCTGCAGATGTCAGAGGTCCGAATCTGAAGTAGTAGTAGTAGAAGGTGGAAGAAGATAGCGATGATCTCATCCCCGCTATTTAACGCGCTTTTACTTTGTCGTTTTGCGTTCGTTTTTGAACTTTATAGAGGGATTAAAATTTTACGCTCTCAAATGAGACCCCTTTTTTCTTCGTCCGGAGAGAAAAATAAATTGGTTTCTAAGATATGGGGGCAAAATGGGAAATGAATTCTAACATATTACCTGTTTAGTAGGTTACTTTCATTTGAAGGAGATATTTGAAAGCTGTTTTAATAAACTTTTAGCATAATTTTGGTAAATGTTTTATTTAATATCATTTCCTTCTGGAAAAAGAATTTTAAAATTTATAAATCAATTGGCATACGAAATGTAACCTCAACCTCAACCTCAATATTCTTCTTTAAAATATTTTTAAACCATTATATAAGAATTATTTATTGAATTTAATATCAAATTAAAAAATATCTTCATGTTAATTTAATGAATAACATCCAAAAATTTTAACACTAGATCTATTTTCTAGTGTAGTAAAGATCCTATTTTTGGTGCGGAAAAAAAGAAATAAAGGAATTATGAGCAAGTTGATTATGAGTAGTCTTTTTCATTTGAAATCAGGAGGTAATAAATTTTTTGATCTATTATGAATTATTTTTCTCATGTATAGTTCCATGTAACATATAATTATTGTTAGTATAGTATTTGTCGGTTTGAAGATTTGATCTCCATGAAATGTTGTTGCATAAAATCTTTAAAAAAATTTATATATTAAATGGTTGAATGTTAATAATGTGACGGTGGAAGGGTTTTTTTTTTATGATTGAATTTGAATTTTGATCAAATTATTTATTTATTTTTATTTTTTGTTATTAAGTCAAAATATAATTTTTTTATCAAGGATAATGATTTTTATATATGATTAGGTGGTTAACCCTAAAGATTTTTGAGATCAGTTTTTATTAATACATTATCATAACTCTTTTTTATAAGAGATTTTAGAAGAAATATAATTGTCCCTAATTTATTTCTAATATAAGTCTCTAATTTTCAACAAAAATTTATTTTTAATGAAAACTATATTTTTTATAGGCTTTTCATGAAAAACGTAGGCTCAATATAGAGTATGTAAGACTCGATATTAAGCAACAAAAAATTTACATGAAACACATAAGATTCGATATTAAGTAAAGAGACTCTGAATCATCAAACAGATGAACTTAGTATCATAAAACTATATTTGTAACTTTGTAGCTTAATATTTGTAACATTACAATTAAAATTGATATTTGTAATTTCATAGCTAAAATAGATATTTTTAGCTTCGTAACTAAAAATCAACATAATTTTATCAAAAAAATGTAGATAGTATACGTAGCATTTCCTCATAAAATAATAGTTATAACTTTACAATTGAAAGTCAATTTAATCTCATCTAGAAAATATAAATAATACATGTAACACTTTTTTATAAAATAATATTTATACATTTGTAGCTGAAAATTAATATAGTCTTATACAGAAAATATAGATAATACACGTAATACTTTTTTATAAAATAATATTTATAATTTCACAACTAAAAATTAATGTTGTCTCATCTAGAAAATATAAATAGTATATTTTTAATTTTATAGTTAAAAATCAATGTAACCTCATCCAAAAAATATATATAAAGCATACAGCACTTTTTTATAAAATAATATTTGTAATTAAGGAGATGAAAATACAATAAAATAGACATAATATTACAATAAATAGTGTGAGATTTCATATTTACTGGCCTAATTTTCAAGAGTAAAAAATTTTGAAGGCTGGTGTCTCCACGAATAACCTCTTAATTTTTCTTTCTAGAGTTGAATTTATACTTTTATTGGATGACTTTATGATTTTTAAGATTATATGAATCAAGTCTAAATGACTGCATTTGATTGAGCAGATCTAGATGACCTAATTTGGATATTCATATCTAAATAATCTTATTTAGATGTTCAGAAAACTAATTTTGGATAGTCTTATTTAAATGATTATAATTAGGGTCTTTTTTAATGAGAATATCTCTTTAAGATAAGACATTGGGGTTGGATAATATCACACCCGTGATTGTACCCTGAGGGTATGATGGTAACTTCCTTTTCACTTTTTGTTCATGCATTTGCAC
>JAVXUL010000008.1:14239718-14257532 GCA_035590515.1 Trichilia minutiflora | reverse complement strand
TTATTATTTAATTATTAAAAATTTAATTAATTATTATTTAAATTTGGATATTTATTTATTTTGTATGATTATTCATAATTTAAAGTTAATTTGGTAGTTTTTTAAAATTTTTTGGATCAAAATGTAAGATTTTTAAATTTAAAAAAAAAAAGAACTAAATTGTAAGAATTATAAAGTTTTTAATTTAATTTTTAATTTTTAAAAAAATAAAATCGGTACCCGGTTTAAACCTGGTACCGGTCCGATTTAAACAGGGAAGCGATTTTCGATCCCCGATTTAAACCGAACCGGGTACTGGTTTAGCAAAAAAAAATCGGTATCCGATCCGTTTCACCCCTACCAACAGAGACAGCAGGGAATTTTGAATTTGGGGGAATTCCAAATTCCCCTCTGAAATTTTCCTAAAAAATAATCACCCTCTCTTTGAATATTGATAAAATCTTAGCCGTTTAATTTTTGTAATGGATGGCCTAAATTTTACCAGCATTTAAAGAGGGGGTAATTATTTTTTAGGAAAACATTATAGGGGAATTTGAAATTCCCCCTTTTGAATTTTTAGCGCACGGTTGTTTTTTCGTTATATAATTAAAAAATTATGTAATGAGGTGTAATTATATAATTTTGATGTATTTATTTAATTATATAATTAATATAATTAAAATTTTTAATTATATAATTTAATTTTTAAAAGATAAAAATTAGTATAATTATATAATTTTATAATTTTTATAATTATAAAAAATATTTTTTATATTTTTAACTCATCTTAAAATTTTTATATTATAATTTATATATTGTATATAAATTATGAAAAATATATAATTTATATAATGTATAATAAATTATATTATTTTTTTGGAATTTATAATATATATATTTTAATTTTAATAATTTATTAATAATTAAATTTTAATTTATATTTAAAATAGTTAATTTTATAATTGAATTGTGTAATTATATAATATACTATTAAATATGATACTGTATAATTATATAATTATAATTAAATATAATTATATAATTATAAAATTATATAATTACATAATTTATCAATTATATAGTTACAAATAAATAATTTTTTAATATAATAAAAAAATAAAAAATAAAAACAGAACAAAGTTTTTCTTCATCGTTCTATCAGTTACTTATCATGCCTGTAATCATGGTTCATATTTTTATATGAAATTATATTCACAGTACATTAAGAATAAAATTTAAAAATTTTTAATATGGTATACGAGATAATTTTATATTTAATGTTAATTTACAGCTTTTTTTTTAGTTTTTTTGTTATTATCAGCATTAATTATTAATGCAATTTTGTATATTACAAAAATGATATTATATAGTCAATAATTCAAAGTATGTTATTTTGAAACAATGGTATTCTCGTACTTTTTTTATCACATAAAAGATAATACTAGTAACGACGATTATACGATGTTCAGTGTTTGAGCGTTATTATTTTTTAATAATTTATAAATTTTATATCATTTAATTATAAATATTATACAATTTAATCGTAGCATACTATGGTCTATTGATATGTACCATAATCTTATCCATGGTTTGTTGCTAGTAGTAATTCTATTCTCTTCACATATCTTTTTCAATCTTTTCCATTAATGTTTGACGTAAAAGTTTATAAGTCCCTGCATCACATCAACATCAACATCAACATCCTCCACATTGAAATTGTTTCGTTTCTCCTGTCGATTTTATAAGGAATAAAATTACGAAATTTTTAATTCTGGAAACTAATATTAAAATATCCAACAAGGAAACGGAGGGTGACAGTTGGGTTTCTGCCCAAGTGCTCAAGTGCGGCGGTTCAATACAAAATGTTCTCTTACTTCTCACAGGCCACGGTCATACCCCATATGTTGACGTCTGTTGTAACGGTCGTCACGTCTCGAGATTGATTCCATCTCGATGATTCCTTTCTTCTGATCTCTTAAGACACCCCGCTATAACGCAATCAGTAATCACTTCTCATTTATTTATTTTTATATAATAATATGGAACATTGAATGCTGTACTTTTAAATATCCTAATTGGATTTAGTTAACTAGATGAAATTATAAAGAAAAAGACAATTGTTGAAGTAAATTGAATTACGTAAACTATTTATTTTAGCTTGTTATAGTATTATTGTAATTTTTGTTTATCAAATTAACGGTGTTACATTTGATTGGGTGATCGCGATGATAGAGTTTTAGAATATTATAATTTATATTTTAGATTCAAATTATTATAATATATATTTTAATTAGTGTGTTAAGATAAAAATTTTAATTTATTTTTATATTTGATATCACTTATTTTTATATATGTATCTTATAATTAAAAATAAAAATATATAATTTATAATAACAAATTATATAAGAGTTAATATTTATTTTTATACGTTATTAAATATTATAATAATGATTATGTACGAGGGATTTTGAATAAAAAATAAATAATAAATTATATCATTTTTAAATGATTCAAATAAATTGAAACAAAATTAATTTCGGGACAAAAATCAACCCAAAGATAAAATTATAGTATTTTTTTTTATTGAAAGCTTTTTTTTAAAACATAAATTTAATTTGATTAGTTGGATACTTGGATTTGATTTTTTTTTTTCTTAAAATTTTAGTTTCATGCAGCAAGATTCTTTGAAAACACTGTAATGACATATGATATCATTGACCCTCACAAACGTATGTGCCAACCGTCATTAGGTTATGTCCACCAACGCCGTCAACTGTCTCTTCTGGATCCCAAAGCCGCGTATAAGCGGGTCCCAGAGGCTCCTAGCACGCCAACCATGGTACCATACGTCTCCAGTCTGCATTCCATTCAATGTTTATTTCCTTTTTTTCCCCAAAAAATAAAAAAAAGTGGCATTTACATTTAATTGCTCGTGAATGGCTGACTCTACACATAACATGAGTTGAAAAATCTAAATGAATAAAAATTTCAATGATAAAAGCTCAGGCTCAGTTGCAGAAGTTTCATGGGCTTTTTCCGTTATAATATTCCAATCTGTATAAGAATGCTGTGTATCAAAATCGACCCTACCATATCCTCAAATTGACAGCTGGTTTGGTTTTTCATTTTATTACAAGTCATTTATCTTAAGATGTGACTGTGACTTTGAAATTGAATGAAGGAGAAGCTGTTTGTTCAAGTGGGGTCCTCTCCCTTTTCTCAGTCGTGACAGCCTAATCAACAGCCTGGAAAGGTTGGTGGTTGTATGTAGTTGCACTAGATAGCTCTTCTTGACTGGGTATGGGCGTTCATGGTGGCATTCATGTTTTCTCAACTGGGTTTTTCTCTTGAAATCGAACCCAGTTAAGGTCTTCGTTCTTTCAGCAAGGTAAGTATATTTTTAAACCCTCATCCTTATGTGTGTTTTTTCTGTTAAAGAAGGTATAGTCAAATAGAGTCGAAGTTTATGTATTTGTATTGTTTCTGCTGATTTTTTCAGATTGCGGCGGTTCGTCTGTTTCTTTGATATAGTCGTTGTTGGATTGGCATTGTTTAAATAGATCTGGAATTTGAAGACACTTGGTGGTGAAAATTTGTGCATTTCAGATCTCTGTAAGTTGGAAGATAGGCAGTTGTAGTACTGTTATTTATGGTCTGCTATTTTGGAATTGGATTGTCTTATAAGAATCTTAAAAGGATTTTGGTTTTTGCCAACGGTGAGGATGAAACTAGGGAAGTGGGCGTCTATTGTTCTAGCTGTTATTTTCTATGAGCTTTTATGTCATAAATCATGCGCTTCATTCACTCCTGTTGATAACTACTTAATTGCTTGTGGTTCTTCAAGAAATGTCACCTTCCAAGGGAGAACTTTTGTCCCTGATACAGAACATTCTTCTCTTTCACTGAAAAGCGGAAATTCTGTTGCTGCTAGCTCCAATTCTAGTGCTTCATCTCCTATTTACCAATCTGCTAGAATCTTTTCGACCGTAGCTTGTTACAAGTTTGAAATTGAGCAGAAAGGTCGGCATTGGGTCCGCCTCTATTTCTACCCTCCAAATTCAAGCCCAAATTTGACTTCTGCTTCTTTCACAGTAGTCACTGATAAATTTGTGCTATTGACCAATTTCACTTTCAAGGCCTATAAGAGGTCTGCCTCCTTCAAGGAGTATGCAATCAACGTGACTTCTGGTACATTGACTCTTACCTTCATCCCGTCAAACAATTCAGTTGCATTTGTTAATGCCATTGAAGTTGTCTCAATCCCAGATGCAATCTTTCCTGACCAGGCGGTGGCTCTAGACCCATCTACTCCTTTTAGCGGTCTTTCTGAACTTGGCTTTGAAACTGTTTACCGTTTAAACGTGGGGGGTCCATTGATTACTGCTCAAAATGATACCCTTGGAAGAACATGGGAGAATGATGAGAGGTACCTTCATGTAAACAGCTCTGCTGTTAGTGTTTCTGTTAATCCAGCAGCCATTAGATATACAGCTAGTATCACAGCTGAAACAGCACCAAATTGGGTTTATGCCACTGCTGAAGCCATGGGAAATGCAAATGTCCCTGATATGAACTTCAACATGACCTGGGTCTTCCCTGTTGAGCCAAACTTCAGGTACTTTGTTCGGGTACATTTATGTGATATTGCGAGTCTAACTATGAACAATCTTGTGTTCAATTTATACATAAATGATGATATTGCTATTCCGAGTGTTGACCTCTCGTCTTTGACCAATGGTCTGAACGTTCCTTTCTACAAAGACTTTGTCTCCAATTCTTCAGTGGATTCCGACATTTTGACTGTCAGTGTTGGTCCAGACTCAGTGACAGACATTACTAATGCAACCATGAATGGCTTGGAGGTTATGAAAATTAGCAATGAAGCCAGAAGCTTGGATGGCATTTCTTCTGTTGAGAGTCTTCTTCCTGATAAACCTTTGAAGAAGAACAAAACTGCAATTATTATTGGTTCTGTTGTTGGAGCTGTAGCTGCAATGGCATTAATTTGTTTCTGTTATTGTTGCTTAGCAGCCCGCAAGTCAAAGACTTCTCACCAGGGGCATCCATGGCTGCCTTTGCCCTTGTACGGAAACTCTCAAACCATGACAAAGATGTCCACAACTTCTCAAAAGAGTGGCACAGCAAGCAGCATTTCCTTAACTTCCTCCAATCTTGGACGGCTCTTCATGTTCCAGGAAATCCTAGATGCAACCAACAAATTTGATGAGAGCCTGCTTCTTGGTGTTGGTGGTTTCGGCAGGGTCTACAAGGGCACACTTGAAGATGGGACTAAAGTAGCTGTAAAAAGAGGAAACCCCAGATCTGAACAAGGTCTTGCTGAGTTCAGGACCGAAATTGAAATGTTATCCAAGCTCCGTCATCGCCACCTTGTCTCTCTTATTGGTTACTGTGATGAACGATCTGAAATGATTCTTGTTTATGAATACATGGCTAATGGACCCTTAAGGAGTCACCTATATGGAACAGATCTGCTACCTCTATCATGGAAACAACGGCTTGAAATATGCATTGGGGCTGCAAAGGGGCTTCACTATCTCCATACTGGTGCAGCTCAAAGCATTATACACCGAGACGTGAAGACAACAAACATTCTCTTGGATGAGAATTTTGTAGCAAAAGTTGCTGATTTTGGCCTCTCAAAAACAGGTCCTGCTCTTGATCAGACCCATGTGAGTACTGCTGTTAAGGGTAGTTTTGGTTATCTTGATCCTGAATACTTCAGAAGGCAGCAACTCACTGAGAAATCAGATGTGTATTCATTTGGAGTGGTTCTGATGGAAGTTCTTTGCACTAGACCAGCATTGAATCCTGTTCTCCCAAGGGAGCAGGTTAACATAGCAGAATGGGCAATGACTTGGCAAAAGAAGGGTATGTTGGATCAAATCATGGATTCTAATCTGGTGGGGAAGGTGAATCCGGCTTCTCTTAAGAAGTTTGGAGAGACAGCAGAAAAGTGTCTAGCCGAACATGGGGTTGATAGGCCGTCAATGGGAGATGTGTTGTGGAATCTTGAATATGCTCTCCAGCTTGAGGAAACCTCTTCTGCTCTTATGGAACCTGAAGATAACAGTACCAACCACATCCCAGGCATACAGTTGACACCACTTGAACCATTTGATAACAGTGTAAGTATGATTGATGGGAGGCACTCTGGGACTGATGATGACGGTGAAGATGTTCCCACAAGTGCTGTATTTTCCCAGCTAGTAAATCCTCGTGGAAGATGATAATAGAAGCCTTCCATGGAGCTGTGACCTTGGCCAATGGATTTGTATTAAATATTTGGATCCAGGCCTTGAGAATTCTTTGAAATATCCAGAGTGAATGGATGAAGGTTATTTCTTTTTATATAATTCTGTTCATTTACCTCAATTTTTCGCCCATACTTTATTTATTTTATCGTGTAGTTGAGTGATGGGTGCCAATTAATCCATCCGAAAATTGCATGTAAGGTATTTTCAAGATCCTACTGTTGTCTTGATTTAAATTCAGGTATCCATATTTTTACACAATTGCTGGTTATGAAATGTATTGGCTTTTCCCCCTGTGGTAGTACAAAAAAAGTATGGAAATTACTTGCTCTCGTGTAACTGAATTGAGTTTGCAATTTTCGTAATCTACTGTCTTTCTAATCTTATGACTTATTTGTGTAGTATTTCTAATATGCCGGTGTTTTCATCATATTTTTAATATGCTGCTGTTTTCATAATAAACTCCTTTCAGGTGTACAGCGTTGTTGACTCTCAATTTTTTATGTTGAGGATTAATATTCGTGTTTTTCAGCCTATGTTCACGAATAGAAACCAAACTAATCAATCAAGTTAAGTGAGAGAATTTTATTATCAAAAATATGGTTTTCTTAGAAAACTACGAAAAGGACTTCAGAAATTTTTGTGGTCCTATGTTACGAATATCTTGTATTTTTTTTATCGGATTATGTCAAATTTCGAATCTTTTTACACTATTATATTATACTCTGTCAATTCCAATATCCAAGGGTCTTATTTTATAGATTTTGTAGGATTAAGATAATCAAATTTAAGAGATTTAATTAATCTCTTATAAATAACATTTTATACAAATTCCATTTATTTTTTAATATTATTTTATTAATAATTATTTTCTTGTTATGTGTTATTCTTTCTGGTTAAGCAGTATCTTGCATGTCAACTCTCTCATACGAACATCTTGAAGTAGAAAATTGTCTATCTTAAATCTTCAGCATCAGATTGTCTTTTTTCTTGAGAGTTAATATTTTTCTCTGTAAAACAATAAAAAATTTATGAGTAAAGTTAGTTTTCTAACGAAAATCCTCCAATACTTAAGTTAGAAAGGTTTTGTTTATGTGTGAGGGTAATGAGAGCAGAAGGAAAAAATAATAACTCAGATCCTTTTTTTTGTGTGTATCTTTTTTCTTTATATCTCAAAAGTTAGTTTAAAATTTTTGTCCTAAAAAATCAACCTTTTTGGTGCGTGAATATTCTTTGTAAAATGTTACGTATCTCTTTGCTGTTTTCGGATTTTGTTATGAAATAATCATGAATTTTGTAACATATTGACACGTGTCGTTCTCTGAGTGATGTGCTTTAAAAGGTTGTCGCGGGAATTGTGGACTGTGACAACTGTGGAGGTTGTACTGCGCCATGTGTATTTGAGAATATTTTGGAAGACCATGGGGTCGGATGCTTGATCCCCCGAGACTCCATGTCATGTTACCCAGTGGAAACATATCAAATCTTTGATGACATCATATACTAGTATCGTAGATGTTGTAGTCTTTATGCATACTTCCGAGACTCTGATTCCATATTCAGTTAGTGAGGAATGAATACTGTGAGTGATACTGAGACTCCGATCCCACATATAATAGCTGTAGATACAAGTACTCTGAGACAAAGTCTCGGTGGATACCTGAATATATTTCCCGGAATATATGTTGGTAGCATATGTCAAAGAAAACTCTCTGAACTCTCGATCTCGGATGATTGATTTAGAGTAGATTCCATAATTCTCATCACTATTAACGAAGGTCTCGGAACGCCATCGTAATGAAGGATTGACAGAAGAACTTAGACCTGTGTGATGGGCTTGGGCCATTGGGCTGGGCTTTGATGAAAATATCCAAACGTTAAGCCCTTCAATTTTTAATTTAAAAAATTTTAAATTAAAAACTTAATAAATGTTATGCAGCTGTCTCGGGGTTACCTTTTCGATAACATTACCGTCATCCACGTGGAATCCCTATTGACTGAATGACTGAGAAATTCGGGCCTCAATGATGTCTCTTTAAAATGGGCCCTACCAGAGTTTAAAATTTTGAAAAGATGTGACTTCTGGCGCTTCAGATCAGGTGATGTGGCACTTCCCTATCCATTAGAATCGGAACGGGGGGGTAGGGTTTTTTTTGGTCTCCCTTATTTTCTATAAATATCACCCTTTCTACAGAAATTGATTTTTCTTTCCTTTCTCTTTCTATCTGTGTATATTGCTGAGCTTTCTGGTCATCTCTTTTCAACAATCATTCAACCGTAGTCTTCGATCAACCTTCAGAGTCTTCTCTTTCAAGTTCTTTCTTCAAACATTCGTTGAGTTCTCTTACGTATTTCTGTCTATTTATATTTTCGGCAATTTCTGTATTCAATTTCTGTATATCTTGATAGGGTAGAATGGCTATAGAAGTTTGTTAGAATGACTTAACGATCACTTATAGACATTTATTACCTGTAACATAGAATTTATTAGTTCAAAAATATTAGAAACATACTTAAAATAGAGACTCAGATGATGTCTCATTTCGGACTTAATAGGATATAGTGTTCTTGGTAGAAAATAGGAAACTCTTGAGTTGTCAATGATCCTTGAACAGCTCTAATAAGCTTTTATTTTGTTTTCTAGGCAGAAATGGTTTCTGCTTCTAGTTCTTCTACTACACCCAAGGCTGTTATTGGGGGAGACAACTCAGGGAAGGAATTGGTGTTGGTGCATAACCCTCCACCATTGTCCGAGACTTGATCTCCATACGAGTATGACCGATTTGTTTTTACCATTCTAGAGACAGATTTAGAAGCTTACATCGTATGCTTTTGTATTTTTGAAGACATATACCTTCGAGCCCCTGAGGCTAATTAATGAGAAACCTAGTAAACCACCCCCCGAAAGAGAAATAGCCTTCAACGAGGAATTATTCTTCCAAGGAGCTAGGTTACCCTTACAGCCATACTTCTCAAGCCTCTTTAGTACCTTTAGAATGGCCTCTTATCAGCTTAATCTGAACAGTTGGAGAATACTATCAGGTCTGTTTGTACTTTGGAGTGAGCTCAGTGACTCCCCCTTACTATAGAAGAAATAATGCATTTGTTTGTTCTGAAGACAAATCCCGAAAGAAGTTCAGGGTGGTACTACTTTCAGACTAGATCTCGAAAACCAAACCCAATCAAAGGAAACCTGACCTGTAACAAAGATTGGAAGAATAAATGGTTTTTTGTGGGCAAAAATTAGAATTTTGAGCCTCGTAATAAAGTTTCGACGTTTTTCTGTGAGGCCATTACGCGCGGGGGGGATGCTGATATGAGTCCTCAGAGTTTAGAAATAATTAAACAAGCAAGATCTCGGTCAACTGATCAGAGATATCTATTATTTGAAATGAAGCTATTTACCTTGGATTTAGTTAAAAATGCCCGAGTAAAGATTATGTAAATATGTAAAAGAGGGAATTTACCCAGAATAAATATCCTCCTTATGGTATGTTCTTATTACGATTTTGTGTTTGTGATTAACTGTTTTTTGTTACTATTAAATGTTACTGATCCGTTTGTGTTATCTTTCTTTCAGAATCAATGGCCTCCAAAGATAACCCCAAAAATGCTTTAGCTTCCCTAACAGATTTGGCAGACAAAAAGAAGTCCGTGATATCCAAACATCCACTGAGACCCATAAATAACAACAGAAAAAACAAGTTGACGTTTTCAAGCAATTACCCCCTGAGAGATGTCAACCCAAAACTGGCTGCCTTATGAGAAAGAATAAGGGACCAGTGATAGTCTCGGAGTCAGATTCTAAGACTCTTCCCATATAGTCAGTGATGAAGGATAAAGGGAAGAGAGTTATGACTGAAAAGGTTGTCCCTAAAAAAGCCCCAAAAAAGGCTAGAACCGGGGGCATTGATCTTGCCAAAACTCCATCTGATAGTTTTTTCAAACCAACTAACATACCAGATATCTGGTAGGATGATCTCAGCAAGGCGAAGAGGCCCTATTATGCTCACATTCTAGGGCTGATTAGCGATATAGGAAGAAACTTTTCCCCAGGGGTGATTAAAAGAATGGAGAATTGGGAAGACGTAGAGTCTATGAAATTCATGTATAAGTGGGGAATAAGGGTAAGCCTTATCCTTTCTTTTACAGAGATATTTATCTTTATTTCACTAATAATCCTTTTACTTTCAGGCGGTCCAAGTGATGAAAACCCAACTGGAGGCTCGGAAGGATGACACAAGTAGAATGAAAAAACTTGAAGATGATAATGCCTTTTGTCAATAAATCTTTGGAGAAGACTCAGGCAACCCTAACTGTAGAGAGGACCCAGTTTGAGGAGAAGAAAGCGATATGGGCCAAGGAAAAAGAAGAATTGGAAATCCGAGTGGCAGCCTCGGAATTAGAACAATTGAGTATTAGCCTTGAGAATGCCAACTTGAAATCAAGGCTATCTCAGAAGGAGTCGGAGCTGGAAATGTATAGGAAGAAAGTAGTTGTCGAGATTAGGAAAGCCCAAGACGCCACAGTAAGGGCACAGGCAGCAATAGAAAAGGCAAGAGAGGTCGTAATAGCCGTTGAGGCTGAAGGTGTGAAAAAAATGGATCGAGCAATTGATCTGACTTATCTTACATTTGTGGGATATTATCCACATCTCAACCTCAGGTGGCTTTATAAAGCTCTTAGGAGGGAAATGCCACAATTTGAAGTTCCTTATGTGGAAATACCAAAGGGAAAGCCTGCCTCAGATATTGCTCCCGAGGCTAATAAAGAAATTCCAACTCTTGACCCTTCGATTGAGGTTTTCCACAATGATCCTTCTTCTTCAACACTGTCGCCCTTGGATAACCTACTTGCAGACCCCATAGGTTACCCACAGCCTAAATCATCCGAGATTCTAGAGGTGATAAACGAAGAAGATTAGGCTCAGGGATGCTTATAGTAATGATAAATTTTTGGGTTTGTATAAACTGAATGATAATGACATTATTTTGTATAATTTGGTATTTGCTCAGACATAATTCCATTTCTTGACATATATGCTTGTACTTAGAAAATGTCAAACCAATCAATTATAAGGAATTACTCATATAAATAGCTTAAATCAATTGATGTTAATCACTCATATAAACTTCAAAGCATACTGGAATAAGAAGTTATTTTAATAAAACATTCATATGAATAAGTAACTCAGAAAAATTTTCATCAAATAAGAAAGTAGTTCAATATGAATATCTGAGTGAATTACTTAAAAAATCTTATCAAGTATCAGACTGTGTTGGACAGTATGCAGCTAAGTCAAAGCCAATAAACTTGTTCATCACAAAAAGATAAGATATGCTATCTAAAATATGAATCTCATTAATCATTGAAATGAGTTGTATATACAATTAGAGAAAGTTAATAGACCTTATTCGTTTAATGATCTGACTCAAGAGATAATGAAGAATAAAAACAAACCGTAGGTAATACACGATCTCAGATCATAACGAAGAGATTCTGTGCTTGAATAAGATCGGGGATGGTGTGATCCCATAAAAGTTTCAGAATAATATAATTCTTTAAGCTGCATACATCCTTAGCCTGAAAAGGATATGGTCTCAATGGCATAAGGTCTTATCAGGGATAACTTAATCCCATTAATTGGCCTTGGAACGACGTGATTTTGTGAGTTGTAAAATAGCCTTAACATGGAGACGACGTGATCTCATTGGTGTAAGATCTTCTCGGAGATAGCTTAGCCTGCTAGCTGGCCTCGGACGACGTGGTCCATATAGCCTTGAAATGTCGTGGTTTCGTGAATTATAAAATAATCTTAACATGGAGATGACGTGGTATCATTGGCGTAAGATCTTCTCGGGGATAGCTTAGCCCCAATAGCTGACCTCAAATGAAGTGGTCCATGTAGCCTCAAAACGACGTGATTTCATGAATTGTAAAATAACCTTAGCATGGAGATAACGTGGTCTCGTTGGCGTAAGGTTTTCAAGAATTCAGTTGACCTTGAGATGAAAATCAGATCTGCTAAAAATATTTAAGAGAGAAGCACCAATTAAGTCTTTTACGAGATGAATATTTTGAGACACTGGTTGTGAGCTTGGGAGATTTATGTCAAGTGGGTCGGATTATGGGTGATACAATTTTAATCTGTCCGTATTCCACGATTTTTTGATTGGAATGCCACCCGGGGTTTCCAATTTGTAGACCCCTGGTTTAAGTATTTGAATGATTTTGTAGTGGTCCTTCCTAATTGGCTCCAAATACCCCTTCACCCGGAAACTTAGTGTTAAGAGTCACACATCGGAGGACCAAATCTCCCCTCTGAAAGGTTCTGCATTTGACTTTTTGATTATAATATCGGATCACTTTTTGTTGGTGAGAGGTTACCCGAATTACTACTTCATCTCTCTTTCCTTCCAGTAAATCTAACTCTAATCTGCGACTGCTTTCATTCTTTTCTTCATCATAGTCTTGCACTCAAAAGGTGGGAATATTAATCTCTATTGGGATCATAGCTTCACACCCAAATGCTAACAGAAAAGGAGATTTCCCTGTTGCTGTCCTGGGAGTGATCCTGTAAGCACAAAGCACCTCGGATAGCTTGTCAATCTAAACTCCCTTATGTTCTTCGAGTTTCTTCTTGAGTGCCTTCTTTACTACTTTATTGGTAGCTTCCACTTGTCCATTGGCTTGTAGGTGTACTGGAGTGGTAAACCTTAAGTCAATACAAAAATCCAAGCAGAATTCCCTGAATTTAGCATTATCAAACTGCTTCCCATTGTCAACCACAAGTATTTGTGGGACTTCGAAGCGATAAATGATATTTTACTTGATGAAGGTTGTAGTATTTTTCTCTGTTATACTAGAAAGTGGTTCTGCCTCCACCCATTTAGTGAAGTAGTCTATTTCTACAATGACATATTTGGTGCTGGCTTGGGTAGTTAGAAGGGGTCCGATCAGATCCAAACCCCATTGAGGAAAGGGCTAAGAATTTGAGAGACAGGTCAGTTCCTCTGGGGGTTATCTCGAAATGTCTCCATGAATCTGACACTGATGGTAAGACTTAACCACTCTGGAGGCATCCTACGAGATTGTAGGCTAGTAATATCCTTGCCAGATAATCTTATATATTAAGGAACGAGCCCCTTTGTGACTCCCGCATACTCCATAATGAACTTCTTCAAGGATTTTATCAACCTCATCTGTTCTTGGATATTTCAAATATGGAAAACTAAATCCATGTTTATAAAGTACATTATCAATAACAGCGTACTTGGATGATCTACTTTTTACTTTTCTGGCCTTGCTCTTGTCAGTTGACAGCTTCCCACACAGAATGTAGGATTTTAGCTCTTTCATCCACTTTGGCTCAGGAACCTCTTGCATGTTATTAACTAAATCTTCCTTCAATTCTATACTTTTCTGTGGGAGAACTTCAATTAGAACTGAGGTCAGAACTTTTCCCTTAAATATCGAGGTTAATTTTGCCAAGGAATCAGCTCTAGAATTTTCTGTCTGAGAAAGCTGTTTTACTGTGACCTTCTGAAATGTTGCCATCAGTTTTCTAAGCTGAATTAGATACGCTTGTATGTTGTCCTTCTGGGCCTGGAATTGCCCATTAATTTGATTGACAATTAACTATAAGTCACTATTTATATTCAGATTGAGAGCTCCAAAAGTTTGAGCTAATTTGATTTCAGTAATTAGTGCCTTATATTCTGCCTCGTTGTTGGTCACCTAAAAATTAAATCGTAGTGAGTACATGACTTTCTTTCCATCTGGTTTTTTCAAAATTACTCCGGCTCCACCTCCTTGAACATTTAATACCCCGTCAACATATAGCTACCATACATCCTCCGAGACCACAGAGTCAGACATGTTGTTCTTGTCTTGGATGTCATTAATAACCGAGACCTGTAGTATTGTCAATTATTTCGAGATCATTCATTCAGCAATAAAATCTGTCAAAGCATGCCCTTTAATAGCTTTTCGAGGTTTGTAGTCTACGTCATATGCACTGAGCTCAACAGACCACTTTACTAACCTTCTTGACAAATCTGGTTTATGAAGAATTTATCTTAAGGGTTGATCTGTCATCACCACTACTTGATGTGCCTGAAAATAAGGGCATAGTTTTTTGGCTGCGGTAACAAGCGAGAGAGTAAGTTTTTCTGCTGGAGTATATCTGGTCTTGACATCCAACAGGGATTTACTAGTGTAATAAACTGATCTCTGCACTTTTTCTTTGTCTTCTTTTACAAGTACCGAACTTATCAAGTGCTCGCTGATTGCCAGCTATAACTGCAAAATATATTCTTTCTCGGGGCTTACCAAATGTGGAACATGAGCTAAATATTCTTTGAGCTCTCGGAAGCTTTCATCACATCTCTCATTTCACTCCAGTTTCTGTTCCTTTCTCATTATCTGAAAGAAAGGGAAGCATTTATTGGTAGCCTTTGAGATAAATCGACTCAGGGCTACCAACATCCCCGTCAAACTCTATAACTCTTTAATTGTAGTCGGGCGCTTTAGATCTAGAATTGTCTGAATCTTTTATGGATTTGCCTTAATGTCTTGCTCACTATGTATCCGAGAAAATTTTCATCTCTAACTCCAAACGAACATTTCTCGGAATTTAACTTCATGTTGTACCTTCTTAAGTACGAGAAGGTTTCCTCCAAATGTTTAGCATGGTTCGAGGCCTTGAGAGATTTTGTGATCATGTCATAAACATAAACTTTCATAGTTGCCCCGATCAAAGGTTTAAAAATCTTATTAATTAATCTTTGGAATATTGCCCCGGCATTTTATAACCCAAAGGGTATGACTGTGTAACAATACAACATTTGGTCAGTCACAAAGGTGGTCTTATTTTGATCAGTTTCATATATTCGGATCTGGTTATACCCTAAAAAGGCATCCATAAAGCTAAGAAGCTCATACCCCACCGTGGCAACTATCAATTGATCAATCTTGGGTAGGGAAAAACTACCTTTAGGACAAGTTTTATTCAAATCAGTGAAGTTCACACACATTCTCCACCTCCCATTAGCCTTTCTCACCATCACCACATTTGTAATCCACTCTGGATATTGGACTTCTTTGATAAAACCTACTTTCAGAAGTTTATCCACTTCTATTTTGATAGCCTCCTTCCTCTTGACGTTGAATGTTCGCCTCTTTTGAGCTACCGACTTGAATGTTGAATTCACTATTAATTGATAAGTAATAACCTGAGTACTGATTCTAGGCATGTCATCGTGTGACCAAGCAAAAATATCATTGTTTCGCCTTAACACTCCGATTAATGAAGATTTGTGCTCAGGGATCAGTCTATTGGCTCGACAGATGATAACTTTTGAGATTAAGCCATCTTTCTATCCATATCTTCCCGTGGATCTTCCTGCTGATCATTTTTTGTATTTCGACAACAGTTTCTTCCAATAGTCGTTTATGAATGCAGTAAGAACTCCTTGAAACAGTAGCAAAGCAAGATCAATCCTCCCTTTGGTTCCCTCTCATTATCCGGATTCCATCACCCGCTCTGAACTTTAACTTCAGGTAGTTGATACTTTCTACTACTTTCGTAGACCAAAGAAATCATCTCTCCAAGATTATAGAATACGACATCTTCAGATCCATGACTTGGAATTCTACTATAGTGGTCTTCTGATATGGTTTATCCCATATTGTTATTGATAACTGAACTGTTCATAGGGGATATACACATGACTCCCCGAATCTATGCAAATCAATCTTGGCGGGTCTCAATCTGAGATCTTCAATCCCTAAGGAATCTAAAATTTTCTTGAAAATAATATCGATGAAACTTTCTGTATCAACCAGTATTCTTTCGATCTGTGAAGTTCTCACCGTTAATGTAACCACCAGAGCATCATCATGTGGATAGTGAACTCCACATTCATCTTCATTTGTGAACATTATTGGCATTGAAGCTATCTTTAGAGTCACCTTTGGTCTCTTCTCTGCTCGCACATTCATCACATGTGATTCAGTATTTGTACTCGAAAGAGAATACCGAGAATAGTTCTTCCGAGAATTATTCGAATTCTTCATCAACGTGGGTCCTCTCGTAATTACTATTGTATGATTATGTCTCTGGGCCTGTCTTGGGCTTTGGGCTCTCTCATCTTTCTGAGTCACAAATTCAATCAAGTAATTATTTCTGACTAAAATTTCAATATGGTTCTACAAATCATAGCAATCATCAGTTAAATATCCCACATCTTGATGAAACTCCCAGAATTTGTTTTTTGCTTCACCAATTGGCTTGACTCGGATAGGGCGGGGATCTAACAGTAGGATTTCCCTCCTCTTTACTTCCTCCAAAATGCGAGACAAAGAGGCGTTTAAAGGAGTTAATTTTCTTTTTTCTTCTACCTAAGCTATTCGTCTCGGATCATCTCTCCGAGGTGACCTTCTTTCCCTAGTATAGGGCTCCTTCCTGCGTCTGTTGTTTCGATAATATTTGGGGCCTCTTTCCCCCGATTCACCTCAGAAAACTTCCTCTTGTCATTCTTCCATTTCTTATTCTCAAGCTTCTTAAACCGATTGTTGTCTCTCAGGGGAGCTCTTGTCGATTTTTTCTCCTTCATTTTTAATATTACTTGATTCTTGACTTCAATATCATCAAGTAATTTCTTCCGAGCTGCCTCGTATGTACTCATCAAGGACTTGCATATAGAGTATCAAGCCCTATCTATCTTTAGTCCCATTTTTAACCCTTCTAACACCAAAGGGTGATGGAAAGCTCCTAGATCGAGTACTTCCTCGTGGTATCCCCTGACAAAACTCCTGAAACTTTCACCATTTCCTTGTTTAAGTAACAACAATGAACTCGAAGTTTTAGTACTGAAAACTGCCCCTTTAAACTCTGTGATGAAAATATTATACATCCGAAGTCTTGGATGCTTCCTGGTGTCAAACCCATAAACCACTTCCTCGCTTGTCCTTCTAGGGTTAGTGCGAATAAGCAACACATCTGGTCTTCCTTCAGACCTTGGACAAGCATCATTTCATGAAGAAAAAAAATCCATGTGTAATGACGAATCTGTCTTTCCAGAAAACGGGATAATCTATGGCATCTTGAACTTTTGAGGCAAAGTTTGACCCAGTAGCTTGGGTGTGAAGGGCCACTTTGAGTATGGCCCAGTTTGCTAAATAGATTCAGCTAACTCGCCTCGAGGGCGCATCCTCTCACTGTTCATCTCATTCATAAGCTTTCTCACCAATGCTTCTACATCTTTTTCTTTAGTGACAGTTCCCCAGTCTTCCTCTTGACACGAATATCGATATCTGAGAGCTTCTCGTTCCCTTTTTCGCCTATGCTCCAAAATAACTCTCATATCACCAGGTAGCAAACTATTTTCTTTGGATTTTTCATGGGCTATTTCTGGATTCTGAGATGCCCTTGTAAACTCATGACAACGCCTCTCACGAACACGAGAGGGTATATTCTCCCTTTTTTCTCTCGTTCTTCTTCGGATAAGGCCCTTCAATGGTCTTATTCTTTCCTTTTTCTAACAAGATATAATGATTTGTA
>JAVXUL010000008.1:14217940-14231773 GCA_035590515.1 Trichilia minutiflora | reverse complement strand
AATTTTTGGCTTGCTTTTGCTTGGCTTCGGTGTGTGCTGGAACGTGAAGAACAAAAAGAAACAAAAAGACTTTGGTTTTTGAAAGCTTAGAAAAAGAAAAAGGGATAGGAAAGGATGAAGGGTTAATAGTTTCCTAGAGCATCTAAAGGGTCCATCCTTACATCCCTTCTACCTCTTGTCTCTTACA
Organism: Trichilia minutiflora; assembly: GCA_035590515.1. Taxonomy (NCBI): domain Eukaryota; kingdom Viridiplantae; phylum Streptophyta; class Magnoliopsida; order Sapindales; family Meliaceae; genus Trichilia; species Trichilia minutiflora. The sequence continues at coordinate 14,231,586 of JAVXUL010000008.1, read as the reverse complement.
TATTCTAAGAAACCATCTTTATCTTGTTTTTGGTTTTGTGGATATTTTTAGAGGTTGATTCGAAGGCTCAAGCTTTTGAATAGTTAGATATATATTATACATATATGTGTGTTTTTGAAATTTTTAAAAATATGCATAATATAAAGCTATGATCTTCGCTATGCTTTTCCATGTTTTCCTCTCACATGAAGAACCTGAACTGCACCTCCAAATCAGCGAAGCAGTCATCGCCAGGAACTTGGTAATTATGGACTTTATCATCTTTTTTGGTGATTGGCACCACATTGACCAAAATTTCTGCTGTATCTTTGAGAGAAACAATGACACTATTCTTGCTTGAAACTCTCTCTACTTTTACATCTTTTTCTTCGGAGTACCAGATGGAAAGTGGGCTTTCAGGTATGGCTAAATCCTTGCCATTGTAAGTGAACTTAAGATGATCAAACTCATTGTCCCATTTTGCTGCCTCGGTGGCCCCAAGAGAGTATATGTGAGATTTGAAGAGGATTCACAAGGACTGAATCCGAGTAAAGTCCCTGGTTCGGCCTACAGGGGCGGTGACCGATGAAACGGCCATTGGTTTGGAGATTGCGATCAGAGACTAGGTTGAAATGCTCATTGCTCTTGCCATGGAAGTAGAAGATAATGCCATCACCACCAATGAAACGTGGATCATGGCATGCTGAACCAGGGCTGTCACAATTTGCTTTCCTTTCTGCAATAAATAAAGATACAATTAACTGTTTCAGTAAAAAAAAGAAGTATAACCTTTCTAGCTTTTATTTTGACCAAGGGTGTTATCTTACTCTTGCACTGAGATTTGCAAATGGGTGAATCACAGTTGGCGTAGCAAACTTTAGCTTTGGGATTGTTTGAGTGAGTTCTGGGGCATTCATACGGGCTTTCTATATACTTTCCACAGCATCGGGTTCCTGGATTGTTGCAGTACACATAATCCACAACTTCTTTCACTTGAATTACACCTGAAACAAAGACTAATAGGACAATCGCAAGACTAGTTTTGGAGATCTCCATGCTAACTCAATGGAATAAAACAATGCGCAAGTTAATAAGCAAGTTAAGTGATGGTAGAACTTAGTTTCTCTCCTTCTATTAATAGGATTTAACAAGCAGTTTTCCTTCTTTTTATTAATATGTTCTATTTAAGCTTGTAATCTTTACTCAAATTTCGAGTATGGAATTGCTAGCTGTATCTGATCGTGCTTAATTAATGGTGAGACAAAAAACACACGACCTCCTATATGCAAAAGAGAAAGGTAGGCAATTATTGTTGTTTGCAAACAACAAAATTTGCTTTTACTCAGGAAGGTTGACAGAAAATTAGGAATTTTAATATTTTATGTAAGCGTAACTCGAATAAAGTTAATAATACAATTCAAACTTACAAGGAAACCAGCAACATGAAATTTTTTTCTTAAAACAAGAGTTAATAAGACCTCTTAATTATGTACACAATGTCATCCATTTTAAAATAACAACGTTTAAGAGACAGACAAAAGCTTAGAGGTCTAAAATTAAAATAACAATTAATTAAGATAAAAATTATTTGGTATAATACTATATTAATTAAAGGTAATTTGGGATTAATGTTATTTTAGATGTTTAACAAAAAGTTTTCAAAATTACTTTTTAACTTTTGAAATTCACAATATTAATAAAAATACTGATTATTTTTTAACACAACCAAATTAAAAATATTTTATAATCTACAATAATTCTTAATTGACCGTAAATTACATGACTTCAACATTTAAACCATTACGTAGAAGCTGAATATTACGTATTTAAAAAAATAAAGAATTTAGACTGATGAATTCTGGTTTAGAATATCAGAGGGCTAAGAGCACACTATTCCATGATACGATGTATTGAAAGATAAAAGTCTATGGTGGCTATCATTAAATCAAAAGAGCAGAAAAAGAATCGATATTAATTATTTAAAAAAAAAGAGTGCTGTTAGGATATTTTTTAAAATTTTTATATTTATTATTTATAATAAATTTAGTACTTAATATAATAATTAACAATAAATTTTAATATATTAAAAATATAATTTTTTAAATATAAAAATCTTAACATCAATACTATTAACAAAATTCTTACTTTAACCATATGAGGAATAGAGGATTTTTGTTTCTAATTTTTTGAATTGTTTCATCTTCACATCGATGGTTTTTACCTTCCCAAAATGAATGAATTTTTTTTTTTTTCTATTTTAAATCCTATTGAATGAATTAAAATAAAAATTTTGTTTCAATATGGTCTACTATGAAAATTTTGAATTTTGATGCACGACTTACTAGAGAATTAACAAAAATGTATTTTGAAACGGGTGTACAAAAGCTTAGTGTGGTTAGAAACAAGGAAACTCAAGTCCAGCATTGGCAAAAGTATTGTAGTTGGATAACTGGTGTACTTAGAAATTAGTGGATACATTTAAAAATAGTCATTCCTAATCTACAAAGTTTTCGCGGCTTGTGACTCTCTTAACGGCCTATTTACAAAAGCCTGATTTCAGGGCTTATGAAACTTTAACGGCCTATTGACCAAAAGCCCATACTACAAAAATTCCCTCCAATCCAATTTCTAATTGGCGCCGTCAACCTTCTGCCACACCTTTCGAGGCCGCACGAGAAAACCCTAAATCGCTATGCACGTACCGCTTCAAACTAACCTATGTCTAATCTCGAACCAAGGTCAGTGAATTCATCTGCTTCAATTCTCTACGTATTTCATTTTCGTTTTTTTATTGAAATATCAAATTCAAATTTAAAGTTACTTGATAATGGTTTTAGTGACACTTATTTGTTAATTTCTAGTGTGTTAGGAGAAGAATGTCCTCCTGTTTGAAACGAGTAATCTCGGTAAAATTTGGGTAGTTGTTATTAATTTTTCTGTGATGAAGATGGTTGTGAGTAGACGAAATTTTATATGTTTTATTGATTGAAAATGGAAGAAAATATACACATAGTTGGCAATATTTTGTATGGAGAAGGAAATGTTATCTGTATTCTTGGTGGGCTTGCAAGACTGATGGTTACAAAAACCATTTGATATTTTCTTGGTGGGGGAATTGTAGATATATGCAATGATGGAAACCCCGGTGTCTGATAGTGGTGGTACAGTTTCAAAGAGAACATTGAGGAGGAAAGTGGGTCCACGAAATTATGATGAGAATTTGATCGATGAGTTAATAGAGAAGCATTTAGGCGTTACTTTAAAGAAAAGGAATAGAACTAGGGAGGATTTGGAGAAAGAGACCGAAACTGAGGCTATGATTGCCTTTTCTTTGGGGTTTCCAATTGATGCGTTGCTTGAGGAGGAAATTCGAGCTGGGGTGGTGAGAGCATTAGGTGGAAAGGAGCAGAATGATTACATTGTTGTGAGGAATCATATTCTTGCAAGGTGGAGGAGCAATGTGAGGACGTGGCTAACAAAAGGTCAGATTAAAGAAACTGTGAGTAGCGAGTATGAGCATTTGATAAGTTCAGCTTATGATTTTCTTTTGTATAATGGGTATATCAACTTTGGGGTTTCGCCATCATTTACAGCTAACATGCCAGACGAGGCAAATGAAGGCTCAGTGATAATTGTTGGTGCTGGACTTGCTGGTTTAGGAGCAGCTAGGCAGCTCATGTCATTTGGTTTCAAGGTCATTGTTTTAGAAGGCAGGACTCGGCCTGGGGGCAGAGTTTATACTCAAAACATGGGTAAGAAGGGTAATTTTGCGGCTGTTGATATTGGTGGCAGTGTTATTACAGGAATTCATGCTAACCCTCTTGGAGTTTTGGCCAGGCAACTCTCTATCCCGCTTCATAAAGTCAGAGATAATTGCCCATTGTACAAACCAGATGGGGCACCTGTTGATAAAGAAATAGATTCCAAGGTTGAATTCATATTCAATAAGTTGCTTGACAAAGTCATGGAATTGAGACAAATATTGGGTGGATTTGCAAACGACGTTTCTCTGGGTACAGTGTTGGAGACACTCAGAGAATTGTATGTTGTGGCTGGAAGTTCTGAGGAAAGGAAACTTCTTGACTGGCATCTTGCTAACTTGGAATATGCAAATGCTGGATGTCTTTCAGATCTCTCAGCTGCCTATTGGGACCAGGATGATCCTTACGAAATGGGTGGGGACCACTGTTTTCTTGCTGGAGGGAATCGGAGACTAATAAAAGCATTGTGTGAAGGAGTTCCCATATTCTATGAGAAGACTGTTAATATGATAAGATATGGAAATGAAGGGGTTGAAGTAGTTGCTGGCGACCAAGTGTTTCAAGCTGATATAGTCCTCTGCACCGTGCCTCTTGGAGTTCTGAAGAAAAGGACAATCAATTTTGAGCCAAAGTTACCGCAGAGAAAGCTTGCAGCAATTGAGAGATTGGGTTTTGGGCTCCTTAATAAAGTTGCCATGGTTTTCCCACATGTGTTTTGGGGGGAAGAGCTAGACACATTTGGATGTCTCAATGAACTAAGTAGTAAACGTGGAGAATTTTTTTTGTTCTACAGTTATCATACAGTTTCTGGGGGTCCAGTGTTAATTGCTCTGGTGGCTGGAGAAGCTGCACAAACTTTTGAACAGACAGATCCATCCACTTTGCTCCATCGTGTACTAAGTGTCCTTAGAGGTACTGCATGTGTTCAAGGACTAGTAACAGCACAGTGGTGCACTTTGCAATATTATTGCCTTGCTCATATGCTTGTACTGTAAACTTTTTAGTGTTTCTCTTAAAGCTACATTGAACCTACATAATGATTAAATGAGTTACACATCCTCTTTTTGCAGGTATATATAATCCAAAAGGCATTGATGTCCCTAATCCCTTACAAACAATATGTTCAAGATGGGGAAGTGACCCACTTACCCTTGGTTCTTACTCTCATGTTAGGGTGGGTTCATCTGGCAGTGATTATGATATACTTGCAGAAAGTGTGGGAAGCCGTCTGTTCTTTGCTGGTGAGGCCACCACTAGGCAATATCCAGCCACGATGCACGGTGCCTATCTAAGTGGCTTGAGAGAAGCTTCCCACATTCTTCGGGTGATAAGTGGTCTAAAGAACTATTCAAGGAGGTCTGTTCAGAGGAATGTTGGATCAAACAATGATATACTGGTTGATCTATTCAAGAGACCTGATGTAGAATTTGGGAAGTTTATGTTTGTATCCAATCCTTTAACAGAAGATCCAAAATCACTGGGGCTTTTGAGAGTTACATTTGAGAATTGTGAAGATGATTTGATACAGGCTTCAGATAACAGTTTCCAAAACCCCGTCGACCTACCATTGCAGCTCTATACGGTGTTATCTTGTGAGCAGGCACATAACCTACAACAGGTGACTGGAGGGAATCAAAGTAAATTGTACTATTTGATTAAGAATCTTGGGTTGAAGCTAATGGGACCTAGTGCCTTAGGAGCCGTGGGTAGTTCTTTGATTTCTAGTATTGTTAATGCACGAAGAGGAAGGGGCAGGAATCGCATTGCTACTGAACATCTGCAAATTACCATGTAGATATGGTATCAGTAATGCAAGTCCTTCCAGCTCAAGGACTATGGATTGCTGAAAGTTCAGTGCTTGTTCCTCTCCAAAGCAAAATTTAGAACATAATCAATTTGTAGGTGATTCATTACCTTCAAGAGAAAGTTCTTGGAGGTTTCACTAAGAAGCTCATTTGTTTGTTGTAGAAAAAAATTAGGTTTGACAGTGACCAAGTTGGTAACTGTTGGTCCCCAGTGCAGCTGTGTACGTCAAAAACAATTTTCTGCAAACAGTTTGTAGCTCATAAACTCCATTGCATACGTTTTATTGAAATTTTGGATTCCCTGGAGCTTTTCCAATGCATCTATATTAGAACATGGCCAACGTAAGACCCCAAAACTGAAAAACAAATTGGTTTATCTCCCCATTAGTAAATAGAGATGACCAACTCAGCTAAAATCAAAGATTAAATTTACGAGCAAATGTACTGCAAATTTCGGTAGGTTTATAAAGGAACAGTTGCCTGCCATGAATAAAACACATACCTGCTTCCACAGCTTAATGTCATACGTATAAACAAAATAAAATAGACGATATGAAAGTCTTAACGAAAGCCTAAAACCATTCAAACAGAGAAATTTTATTTTCTCAAGCTTCCCATTAATTTTGATGCACAAAGTCTTTGTCAAGCGAAGAAGCTGAAATGAAATCAATTAGAAATTTTATTTTCTCAAGCTTCCCGTTATTTCTCTGCTATTTGCTAATTTGACCTCAAACTTCACTGATCACCTACTGTTGAGTTAAATAGGATTGGTCTTTAAAGTAAAATTTTGAAATTTCACTAAATTTTTAAGGAACATGGTTATAAATGATCGATATTTATCTTTTAATCTAAAAAATAACTTTCTAAAAAGACTTAGATAAATTATATCAAATATATATATATTTTGGATAATAATATTCTTATAAGATGATTTTTTATTTTGAAAAATCTATTGAATCTATTTTTGAGAATCTACTCTCAAATTTACTTTTAAAAAGATTTTACATTTCAAATAACGTAATGGAACTCAAATTTTTGTCATTACAAATAAAATTAAGAATTATATAGTAAATCATAATATTTAAATATGTTAATAAATTATAAAGTTAAGTGATAAATTATTTCAATCGATGAAATAAAGCTTATAGGATGTAGATAGAGATGAGTACTAGTGATTTGTTAAAAAAAAAAAATTTAACCGATTAACAATTGAAAGAAATTGAATAAATTATTAAAAAAATGATTTTTAGAGAGAAGATGTTATTATTTAGAGAAAAAAGAAAGAGGAGAGAAATAAGAAAAATCAGGTGTAACTCTGGAAAATTAATATTAACTCTCGAAAATAGTCGTGAACAGGATGCACAGTATATTTTAAAATACATAATAACTCTTCAAAACAGTAATTTTCAAAATACTGGTGAATAATATTTTTGAAACAGTGATAAATAGTACTTTCAAAACATGCAGTAATTCTTGAAAACAATTATAAATAGTAACTTTCAAAAACAAAGATGAACAATAATTCTCGAAATAGTAATAAATAGTATTCTCGAAAATACACAATAACTTTTAAAAACAATGAGAAAAAATAATTTTCAAAAAATAATGATATGCAATACTTTCAAAACAGTTGTAAACAATACTCTCAAAATATGTAATAATTCTTAAAAACAGTAATAAATAATATTTGCGAAACAGTGAAAAATAGTGTTCTCAAAAATAATAGTGAATAATAAGTTTGAATAAATAGTAATTCTCAAATACATACTAATTCTCTCTTCTGATTTTAAATTCGTCTCAAATTTGTTTTTATAAAAAAAATTCTAAATCCTTTTTGAGTAGGAATAAACGGCTCATTAATTAATTTTTTCAATTAACTAAAATTTAGTTCAAAAGATCAAAAAAAACTCTTCACTTTTACTTTTTAGATATTATTTTTGAAAGTTTACTTTCAAACTCACTTTCTAGAATCTATTTTTAAAAAGATTTTACTTTTAAAAGTGAATTAAAAGAGTGAACTTTCAATCCTTAAATGAAAAATTCTACTTTTAAGGATGTTATTATTAAAAATATATATTTTTTATTTAATTTATCCAAAATTTTCTGGTATGATTATTTTTAAAATTAAGAATCAAAATCTGATTATTTATGATAATTTTCTAATTTTCATATGAATAAAACAAGACGCAGGCTAATGCATATGTATAGTTAATCTCTCTGGACTGGAGATACCCAATAAATGATTTGTGAAGAAGAGCGGGTGAAATCACTTAGCAAATGCATTTCAGTTTTGACAAATAAATACATCTATATTTTAGCAAGCGTTCTTATATTATTGCTTAGTGTCTGTTCAATCTCTCTTAATTCTCTGTGTACTGAATTTGTTGTGAGAAATCACAACACAATTTCACTTGTGCTTAGGATCTCGATAGATGAAACCCACTGGCAAACAAATTTGCAGAAGAATTTTGCTCAATGCTTGATCCTACATGTGGGATTTTTCATTGTTTTTACAACAGAATTGTCACTTGATTAGCAATTGCTTGCTTTTGCATCATTCCTTCTCTTTTCACACTTTGAATCATCTTTAGCATTAAGGTCCATTAGTATTTGATGTTTCTAGTCCGATGGTGATTTCTCAATTGACTGAAATTGTGAAGACTTCGTCCTTTTGCAAACAGTTTTCAAGTTAATTTTGTAGTAATTTCTACCTCTTTGTTGCTTTTCTTAACTTGTCTTGGCTTATGGTTTAATTTGTTCGTGCATCTAACAGCCAGCTTGGTTTAATTTCCTTCACAATGAAAGGTTTGATCAGTAACTCATGAAAATTTATTGCTCCATTAATTATTAAAACGAAACGAAATAGTATACATAGTAGATTAAAATGAGGAAGAGACCACGAGACAAGCAAAAAGGTAATCATCATTCAGCAATTCTAACACATTTTACAACTGAAAACCGCCCAAAACTAGAAGACGGCCTTTGCAGTACAAACCATCCTTGCTCTGCAGAATTTTTCTTGATACATTAAGGGGCTGCCTAGCGTGGTGACTCTCCGACCTTCTGCCATAAATTAAAACAAAAAGTAAGAATTTCAGTGCTATGCATCTCTTCAGTAAAACAAGAAAAAATAGAATATCTAAGGTCCATGAATACCGCCACATGTATCATCAAACCCTGCCAGAGCAGATAGGAAAATCATTGAGTAGTCAATTACAGTTCCTGATACGTTATTTGATATATACAATGCTACAATCCACCAAATAATAGAAAACACTATGTGGGACGGTTTTACAACCAACAGAATTATATACCCAAAAGAATTGATATCTTAATTCAGTGTACAGATTTACTACTAAAATCTGAACAAATGGAAGTTATGGCACAGAGAATGCTACAAGCTATCAATGAGTCTGCTGAAACTCTTCTTGCCAGCTCTAAGTCACTAGTGTGCAATACAATCTTCCGTATATATGTTAGAATAACAATTATCAAACATAAAGCTAAAATCCCAAAGTTCAAACATGTCAAGACACTCTAATGATCCATGTCACATAATTAACAACTCCCACCCTAAATACTAGTAGCGTATTACTCAAAAACACAAATTTCAAGAGGGCAGATCATGCAATTGAGGAGCTTAGGAGTTGATTGGCCTTAACAAAATCTAATAGTTGAAAAAAATTTAAAAGTACCTCTTCTTTCTTGTCCTTCTCCCCTTTCGTGAAGAACTTGTATCCTCCATAAAAGAGTAAACCCCAGCCAGTTAAAGAGACAATCACAAACTGCAAAGAGGAAAATTCACATCAAATCTGACATCCTTTAGCAATTTACATTACCAGTTTCTTCTGAATTATGCCATATAATAAGAGGCAAAGGCTAAGCATTACTGTCATCATGCATCAAACTAACTGTTTTGACTGCCAACTATTATGACAACACTTACACCATAATAATAAAATGGTCAATTGAAAAAAATTACAGATGCTGGCCAATATGAACCATACAGACGTAAATAGATCAGTTCACATCGTAAATAGCTTATTCAAGCACAAATTACTTCTTTAATTTTTAAGTACGAATTACTTTGACTTCTTTAATTTTTAGACCACGAAGATGAACTCAAGATACACTGACATTATATCAGTTCATAAAAAGTTTCTCCCAGCTTACATAAGATACCACTAAGCAACTTAGCACAATGGCAGTCCATGACATATAACTATAGGTTATTGAACAAAATATCCAATGAAATATAAAACAATGAAAAGCAGCAATCTGGTCATAAAATACATAAGACCTAGCCTAGTAAAAAATTAATAACAACTCACATGTTCTTCTTTCCATTTAGATGGACTCAACGGGGCCTGCCAAAAATTCACCTTCTGAGATCCTTCATGATCTGAAATTCAAGATAAACTATCAGAGAAAATGATCATTTCTGCAATTATCCTAGCAAAGCAATAGTACACAGAGACAAGAAAATTTTATTCTTTTAACCAATTCACAAATCTTCCTCTCGATTTTTTATGATTAAAAGCTGGTAATACTGCCCATAGATTTCAAAAAGCAAAAATTTACTACTAAAAGCAATATATTTTGCTTTCTAAGCACTGAAGGATGATTAAAATTTTCATGTTACAGGAAAACAGATATCACTTTCACAAAAATACAAGTTTTTCTTTTTCTTTCCAATACAAGGAATAGAACTCGTTTATTGCACTATGAGACAAAATAACTGTTCTTCCTTTGTATTTTCATTTCCCTGCGTTAAACAAAGAAGCAATGAAAGTAAATTTATTTCTCTAACCAAGGATTATTTTAAGTCCATCAAACAATAATGAACTCAACTAAGAAATAGAAATTGTTTGTCATTATACGAACCAAACTCAATAAATAAAATAATTCTTTGAAATATATTTGACACGAAGGTGACTTTAGCATTGATTTCCAAAAGTTAACAAATGTATGAAAATTTACCACCACCGCTGGCAAGACCCCGCCGAGGGATAAGGAAAGCGGATTCAGATGACAAAACTGAAGTGGGTTTTGTGGAGGAGAGCCTCGCCAAGCTAGCAGCTTGGCGAGCCCTTGCAGTCCAGGCCGACATAGCTCTGTTGTGAGAGAGAGCTAGAGACTAGAAGTGTGTTTTGTGCGTCTGGAAGTCGATAGAAACTACGGGAGCGAAAATGCAGTAGAAATAAAAATTTTCGATTGTCTAAATTACCCTCAAGTAATGCTGTTATTACATGAGGCCTGGGAGACAGTTTAAACGACCTTGGACACAAGGGAAAGTTTTAGTTACCCATATTTAAATACTTACATTAACGTAAAGCATTTCCAACATTCGGAAAGCACTCTTTGTTAAAGGTGTTCTCAACAAACATCCCTAAGTGAAACTATATACTATACTTTCTACCTATGTCCTTTGAGCATTCTTTTCATAATCACATAGTTATAAGCCTAGAGTAAATTTTAGACTCATAGTGGCCTTCATCTCTGGCTCATAGCACAAACTTATAAATGGAAGCTGAAAAATAAAAGACAGAGAGAACAAATGCAAACATCAAACAAGATACAATTAAGGTTTCATATATAAGCGTAGATGGACGTAGTATGATACATTTATTCTGGCAAATTTTGATTACAAATCTTATTAATACCGGAATACAATGATTTTTCTCTAATTCGAAGCTTACAGCCTGGAACGAATGAAAATTCTTCTCTCATTGGTTTCCGGAAGATCTGACCCCTTGATGCCTTCATTTGGTATCTTCTTATGAGAGTTTGAGCTTTCTGCAAATTTCACTGATGTCTTATTTTGTTGCTTTAGATCGTTCATGACTTCATGAATTTCTTCCGTATTTGCATGCATCATTTCTGCCCATTCAATATCATTGTGTTTCTTTTTATCGTCTACAGACAACGAACAGGGTTGATTCTTTAATCCTTCCAGCATGATCTTGTACACATTTGTCCCACCTGCAAACTCAAACAAAATAACCAAATAAGAAGATGCAGAAACAGAGATAATGCTTTACTTGTTACATCCAAAATGAGAGCATTTGTATCCTTAAGTTGGCCAGAATTCAGTAATCACAACTGTAACTTAATGAAACACTATATTATACAATTTGCATATCTAAGTTGACCAAGAATATAGTTCAATATACAAATTCAAATCTTGTTAAACTGAAATATTATGTCATGAAAGTAATTTTCTTATGAAAGTGATGCCCTTTTCCACAGTGTTTAGAGAAACATATCCGAATTGCAGCTTCACTTATACAGCTTTATGATATTGATAGTAGTATCAGCTGTGCAAATCACAGAAGCTTGCATATAGAGAGATACATGCACAACCTTAAACAATGAAAAAATAAAGCAACATGACTGAAGTGACAGTCCACTACAATCAAATATGAAAACTCTCAAAATCCAAACCACAGTTATCAATTTGTACATTTAAAATGTGCATTAAACTGCAATTGTATATTAGCGTACCCTGAAGAGAATCATATAAAGTAACAAAATTAACAAGCTACTAAGTATGCGAAGGTTTTATAACAAAACTAAAACACTCCTAAAATGTTGCACATTTTTAAGCAAATGACTGCACTGTACAAATTTCTGCAGACATCATGTAATTAGTTTCTTTCAAGTGTACAAGCTAAGGACCTAAACTACTTACAAGATTGCAAGTTTTATTTTCATAGAATTGCAGCTAATTTCATCGGAAACATATCTCATAAAATTATTGTGAATTACAAAGAATCTGAACCATACATCCTATGAATCCACTATCTTCATCAAAACCCATTTTCGAGTCTAAACATAAATTTTCTAACGAGGAATTTAAAATTTAAAAAAAAAAAAACGCACACACAAAAATTCATTAATCTCGACTTAGAAAAGGTTAATTTTATAGATTATTGAAAGTTCATTCGAATTATCCGAAAAATATGACCAGTGAGACAGAGAACTAACTAGTAACGCCTTTGAAAGAGACGTTGACAGCGGAATCAATGACGAATTTGGTGAAATTTGTCAGGAAACGTCCGATCTTCTCTCGGCGGTCAATATTGGGGATGATGTTATGATCTTCGTTAACTTTGACAGAGGAAGTCATTCCAGACTTGCTCGTACTTGCCGGTTTGACAATTTAGCGGTAGCGGTACGTTTTTTGCTCTGCAGGACAAGCAAGAATGATAATTGGATATTAAGAAATAACGACAAGCACCGTGTCATTCATATAATAAAATTGGATGTTTTTTCTTTAAAAAAATTCTTATACAAAAAATATAATAATATTAAAAAAAAAACTTCTATTTTTATTAAATAAATTTGATATTTTTAATATTGAATAAAACAGAGGCGCCTATTAATCTGGTTAAATTTTTATCCATTTTATTTAACCGGCCACCAATGGGTGTTGGGTAAAAATCTAAACTAAAAGTCTGTTTAATGTACAAGACCCCTCTAGTTAGAAGGTTAAAAAGGCCCTTCTTTTGTTTGTTTGATTTACAATGGGTCTACATACAATTGGTTAAAAAGGTCCTTCTGTTTGTTTGATTTACAATGGAATGGGTCTACGAATATGGTGTGGGCGCTTGGATTATGATAATAAAAAATATTAAAAATAAATTATTTAAAAAAATATATATATTTAAAATAATATTTTTATATTTTTGGACAAGTATTTTAATTAAGTTTAAGTTAAATTATATTAATCTCGGCCAATCCAAGAGACGTCTAACAAAATGAATACCTAGGTTTTGAATACTATTATTATTCTCCGACCATGTGGGAGGCATGTAACAAAATTAATTGCTCTTTCTGCCTCTTGTTATAAGACAAGTTTTATTAGGAATGGCAGTGACTAGTGAGTCTGGTTAAAAACAGTTTTTAGACGGGCAGCCACGCAATGTATTTAACTACTAGCTGTAGGAAGAGAGGTTCAGCTCAACATGTCCACAGGTTGATCCCTTGTTTAGACCTCAAATATTTTGATTTGTGTCTAAGAGCTCTTCCTCCCCTGGATCCTGTGCGCACTTTAGCATTCAATCCCCATGCTGGAAATAGGCTGTCCAACTTCAACCAT
>JAVXUL010000008.1:14201687-14217840 GCA_035590515.1 Trichilia minutiflora | reverse complement strand
TAATATTGGTTTGTAGATCATAACAGCTTCTGTTATATGATTCGATTAACATTATACAGCCATATAGAACTTCATATTTGTAATTGTATGATTTTCTATACTTGTGAAAAAATGATATCTTCAGAAAATATGTTTGGATTGCGTAATTTAATTTAAACAAATAGCAGCTTATGTATTTGTTGATTAGAATCGGGTTTCTCTAATTCTTAATACTATCAATAAATTAAAATCTAAAAGTTTTTCTAGGTTTGTTTGTTGGTTAGAGGGTAATTATTCCGTTTGACCTAATTGTTCTACAACGTAAGGAGGAATTGGTTATGCAAGACTTATCGGTAACTATAAATAGTTTATCAAGATAATAAAAGTGTTTTAATTTCAATGATAGATCCACTTAAATCAATATGAAAATTATTATTTTGACGAGATCTTTATAAATCTAATTTTTTCTTTTACATTATTTTTAGTCTTGTTGATTTGGTTAATTTTATTGGGTGTTAATTTCTTTTTGTTATAAAAATCTTGATTATTTTCATGATTGATTGATTTCTAATTTTAGAAGATTGAAATTACCCGTTTTCTATAGAGACGATTCCACTCATTATTATTTATAAATTTATTTTAAGATTGAATTGATATTTTTATTTTTAACAAACGTGACAACCGATCATGTGAGATTTATCATTCCTCAAATTGTACCAAATTTAGTAAAGGAAGTGCACATCATTGAAGGTGATGGTAGCCTTAGTACAGTTTTGCTTTTAAATTTTAGTTCTGGTGAGAACAGTTTCATTTTTTTCGAAAGTAACATTGACTTTTTATTCGTTATATATGGTGATGTTCTTATGAAAATTTTTATCCGCTGGTTCTAATGCTAGATGTGCCACATATGAGTTACCAGAAGGAAAAGATTGTGAAGATTGATGAGTCTGTACATAGAATTTCGCTGCAAGTTGTAGAAGGAGGCCACCTGAATCTTGGTTTTTCTTCATATATCACAACTTTCCAGCTAACTGCAATTGGAGAATAAGAGACTGCAGTTAATATCATTGTGGCTTATGAATCTCGAGTAGAAGAGACTACCACCAGCCCATCAAAAACTACAGCTTCTGCATTAGGTTTCATCAAGTGCCTAGAAAATTATCTTTTGAATGGTTCTGCTGTTGATCTTAGTTAAATTATATAGATTAATATATATTAATATTTATGTATTATAGCTATTATAATTAAGTTAAATTTAGATTAAGTGATATGAAATTGTTTAAGTAATTTGGATTTTTCTGTATTCTTTAGGGTTATGACGCAGGACTAGCATAAAAAAAAACATAATAAACTTTATAACTTTTGGGATTGTTTTGAGTGAGTGCCCAAGGCATTTATACGGGCATTCTATACACTTTCCATAGCATCGGCTTCCTGGATTGCTGCAGTACACATAATCCACAGCTGCTTTCACTTGAATTACACCTGAAAACAAAGGCAAACAAAACAATTGCAAGACTACTTTTCGAGATCTCCATATTAACTCAATAGAATTAGACAATGCTCAAGTTAAGTGAAGCTAGAACTTTAGTTTCTGCCCTGCTATTTATAGGATTTAACGAGCAGGTTTTCTTCCTTTATTAATCTGTTCTATCGAAACTTGTAATCTTTACTCAAATTTGAGCAATGGATTTGTTAGCAGAATCTGATCATGCTTAATGATGAGACCAAAAACACATGAACTTGTATATTCAAAAGCGAATGGTGCAGAGAACTCGTAGGCGATTATTGCTGCCTTGAAACAACAAAATTTGCTTTGCCCCACGAAGGTTGGCAGAAAATTAGGAAAGTATTTTATGTAAACGTAAATCGAACAACGTTAATAAGACAAATCTATCCTACAAGGAAACCAACTAAACATGATATTTATTTTTCTTAAAAAAGAATTAATAAAATCCCTTAAGTACAATGTTATTCAATTTTAAAATAATTAGGTTGCAGACCACGACCACCTTATGGTAAAATGGTAGTCACTTTTTAATAATTTCATATCATTAGAGTTAAGGGATGGAGAAAAAAATTTAAAGGCCTAAAATTAAAATAAAAATTAATTAAGATAAATTCTGCACAGATGATATATTAATACTATATTAATTAAGGATTCATTTGAGATCAACATTATTTTAGATGTTTAATACAAATTTTTTAAAATTACTGTTAAACTTGTGAAATTCATAAGATTTTTTAAAATACTAATTATTTTTTAATATAATGAGAATAAAATATTTTATAATCTACAATAATTCTTAATTGACCATAAATTACTTGAATTAAAAATATAAACAATTATGTGGAAGCTGAATAATATGTATTTAAAGAATTTAGCATTGGACTGATGAATCCTGGCTCAGTATGTAGAGGGTTATGACTTATGACCACATTATTCCCTGGTATGATGTACGGAAAGATAAAAGTCTATATTGGCTATAATCAAATCAAAACAGCACAAAAAGAATCAAGATTAATTGACTTCAACCAATTTCCTCACATATGTACACTTGCTACAGAAAGGCATAACAACATTGTATTTTGAAACCGTTTGTACAAAAACTTTGGTGCGGTTAGAAATAGAGAATCAGGTCAAGTATTCCCCACAAACATTCGGTGTATTTAGAAATTTGTGAATGTGAGAATAACACTTATTCCCATCTATAAAGTTTTCGGGGCTTATGATCTCTTACGGCCTATTAACGAAAGCCCAAATCTACAAAAATTCCCTCCATTACAATTTCTAATTCGCCGCGTCAACTTTCTTCCACAACTTTCGAGGTCGCACCAGAAAAACCCTAAATCGCTCTGCACAACTCTAATAGCTTCTAACTAATCAATCTATTTGTAAATTCGAACCCCGGAAGGTCAGTGAACTCATTTGTTTCAATTCTCTACATATTTTTTTCTTCATTTTTTTTAATGAAATATCAAATCCAAATTTAAAAGTTACTTGATAACTGTTTTAGTCACACTTATTAGCTTGTTAATTTCTAAAGTGTTAGGAGAAGAATGTCTTCTTGTTTGAAATGAGTAATCTGGGTAAAATGTTAGGTAATTGTTGTTCTTTTTTTGTGGTGAAGATGGTTTGTGATTAGAAGAAATTCTATATGTCCGTGATGGGTTTTTAATTGAAAATGGAGGAAGATATACACATAGTTGGCAATATTTTGTATTGAGAACGAAATGTTAGTGGAGTTCTTGGTGGTTTTGGAAGACTGATGCTTATAAAAATCATTTGATATTTTCTTGGTGGGGGAATTACCGATATATGCAATGATGGAAACCCCGGTGTCTGATGGTGGTGGTACAGTCTCAAAGAGAACATTGAGAAGGAAGGTGGGTCCACGAAATTATGATGAGAATTTGATGGATGAGTTGATAGAGGAGCATTTAGGCGGTACTTTAAAGAAAAGGAATAGAACTAGGGAGGATTTGGAGAAAGAGACTGAAACTGAGGCAATGATTGCCTTTTCTTTGGGATTTCCAATTGATGCATTGCTTGAGGAGGAAATTCGAGCTGGGGTGGTGAGAGGATTAGGTGGAAAAGAGCAGAATGATTACATTGTCGTGAGGAATCATATTCTTGCAAGGTGGAGGAGCAATGTGAGGATGTGGCTAATGAAAGGACAGATTAAAGAAACTGTGAGTAGTGAGTATGAACATTTGATAAGTTCAGCTTATGATTTTCTTTTGTATAATGGGTATATCAACTTTGGGGTTTTGCCATCATTTGCAGCTAACATGCCGGACGAGGCAAATGAAGGTTCAGTGATAATTGTTGGTGCTGGCCTTGCTGGTTTAGGAGCAGCAAGGCAGCTCATGTCGTTTGGTTTCAAGGTCCTTGTTTTAGAAGGCAGGAGTCGGCCTGGGGGTAGGGTTTATACTCAAAAGATGTGTAAGAAGGATAGTTTTGTGGCTGTTGATATTGGTGGCAGTGTTATTACAGGAATTCATGCTAACCCTCTTGGAGTTTTGGCCAGGCAGCTCTCTATCCCGCTTCATAAAGTCAGAGATATTTGCCCTTTGTACAAACCAGATGGGGCACCTGTTGATAAAGAAATTGATTCCAAGATTGAATCCATCTTCAATAAGTTGCTTGACAAAGTCATGGAATTGAGACAAATATTGGGAGGATTTGCAAATGATGTTTCTCTGGGGTCAGTGTTGGAGACACTCAGACAATTGTATGTTGTGGCTAAATGTACCGAGGAAAGGGAACTTCTTGACTGGCATCTTGCTAACTTGGAATATGCAAATGCTGGATGTCTTTCAGATCTCTCAGCTGTCTATTGGGACCAGGATGATCCTTACGAAATGGGTGGGGACCACTGTTTTCTTGCTGGAGGGAATTGGAGACTGATAAAAGCATTGTGTGAAGGAGTTCCCATATTCTATGAGAAGACTGTTAATATGATAAGATATGGAAATGAAGGGGTTGAAGTAGTTGCTGGCGACCAAGTGTTTCAAGCTGATATAGTCCTCTGCACTGTGCCTCTTGGAGTTCTGAAGAAAAGGACAATCAATTTTGAACCAGAGTTACCACAGAGAAAGCTTGCAGCAATTGAGAGATTGGGCTTTGGACTCCTTAATAAAGTTGCCATGGTTTTCCCACATGTGTTTTGGGGGGAAGACCTAGACACGTTTGGATGTCTCAATGAACAAAGCAGTAAACGTGGAGAGTTTTTTCTGTTCTACAGTTACCATACTGTCTCTGGGGGCCCAGTGTTAATTGCACTGGTGGCCGGAGAAGCTGCACAAACTTTTGAACAGACAGATCCATCCATTTTGCTTCATCGTGTTTTAAGTGTCCTTAGAGGTACTGCATGTGTTCTAGGATTGGTGACAGCACAGTGGTGCACTTTGCAAATTTCTTACCTTGCTCATATGCTTGTACCTTTAACTTTTATGTTATCTTCTTAAAGCTACATTGAACCTACATTCTAATGAAATAGGTTACACATCCTCCTTTTGCAGGTATATATAATCCAAAAGGCATTGATGTGCCTAATCCCTTACAAACAATATGTTCAAGATGGGGAAGTGACCCCTTTACCCATGGTTCTTACTCTCACGTTAGGGTGGGTTCATCTGGCAGTGATTATGATGTACTTGCAGAAAGTGTGGGAAGCCGGCTGTTCTTTGCTGGTGAGGCTACAACTAGGCAATATCCGGCCACCATGCATGGAGCCTATCTAAGTGGCTTGAGAGAAGCTTCCCACATTCTTCGGGTGACAAGAGGTCTGAAGAATTATTCAAGGAGGTCTGTTCAGAGGAATGTTGGATCAAGCAATGATATACTAGTTGATCTATTCAAGAGACCTGATCTAGAATTTGGAAAGTTTATGTTTGTATTCAATCCCTTAACAGAAGATCCAAAATCCTTGGGGCTTTTACGAGTTACATTTGATAATGGTGAAGATGATTTGAGACAGGCTTCAGATAACAGCCTTCAAAACCCCGTCAACCTACCATTGCGGCTCTATACAGTGTTATCTCTTGAGCAGGCACATAACCTACAACAGATGACTGGAGGGAATCAAAGTAAATTGTCCTATTTGATTAAAAATCTTGGGGTGAAGCTAATGGGACCTAGTGCCTTGGGAACCGTGGGCAGTTCTTTGATTTCTAGTATTGCTAATGCACGAAGAGGAAGGGGCAGGAATCGCATTGCTACTGGACATCTGCAAACTACCATGTAGACATGGTATTAGTAAATGCAAGTACTTCTAGCTCAAGTAAAGTAAGGACTACGGAGTGCTGAAAGTTGCCAGTGCTTGTCAATCTCTAATGCAAAATTTTGAACATAATCGATCTGTAGGTGATTCATTACCTTCAAGAGAAATCAGCTTCTTGGAGGTTTGACTTGGAAGATCATTTGTTTTGTTTGTTTGTTTGTTTTAGTAGAAAATTTAGGTTTGACAGTGACCAATTTGTAACTGTTGGTCCCCAATGCAGCTGTGTAGGTCAAAGACAATTTTCTGCAGACTGTTTGTAGCTTATAAACTCCATTGTAGAGATTTTATTGAAATTTTGGGTGCCTTCTAGCCCTGCCAATGCATCACACTACCAACCTAACACTCCAAAACTGAAACCCAAATTAGTTTCTCTCCCCAGTGGTAAATAGAGGTGACTAACTCAGCTAAAATATTTCTCCAAAAAAAAAAACTCAGCTAAAATCAAAGATTAAAGTTACGGGCAAGAGAAATTTTATATTGCTAGTTTACGATTTTACTAAAATTTTATAGAACTCAATCAATTTTTGATTTCTGAAAAAAAAAATTGTAATTTTGAAATTAATTAAAGTACTTTTGATTAGATGGAATGAAATGTTAAGTAATAGGGATAAATAAAAAGTCTGTTTGGCATGTATTATAAAATAAAATATTAAAAAATAGGAAAAAATAAAAAGTTTACTTGATATGTACTATAAAATAAGAATGTTCATCCTCTAAGAAATAATCATTTTATCAAATGACAAAATTTTTATTCTCCTCCAAAAATTATAGAAGAGGTCATCCATCAAATGACAGGATTTTCATTCTCCCACAAAAATTATAGAATAGGTCATTTTATGATTCATGTATGATAAAATTGTACCTATTATTTTTTTTTTATTTTAAAATTTTTTAAATTTCAAAATTATCCTTTTAATAAAGAAATAAATAAATAAAATTTTAAATCTTAATCACTGTCTATTTATCTTTATGTGCAAATTATTGATAACTATTACTTTAAGTTTTGTTATAAGAATTTATTGTCATTAATTATTTTTTTAATAATATTTTTCTATACCAAACATAAAGATGAAATAGAACCCATTCAAACAAGCGTAACCCTACGTCCACCCACCTATAGTTAAACCCAACTCTAGCTGTGGCCAATAAAGTCAAATCAAAAAACAAGTAATGACTACGAAAATGAGCCATGGAGTTTTCATATTGTAAAAACTATTGCAAATTCCGGTAGGTT
This sequence comes from Trichilia minutiflora, assembly GCA_035590515.1. Classification (NCBI taxonomy): domain Eukaryota; kingdom Viridiplantae; phylum Streptophyta; class Magnoliopsida; order Sapindales; family Meliaceae; genus Trichilia; species Trichilia minutiflora. Next base: position 14,210,841 of record JAVXUL010000008.1, on the reverse strand, counting down.
CATAAAGGAACAATTGCCTACCATGCATACTTAATGTCATACGGAAAAACAAAATAAAATAGACGATGATATGATGAAAAGCCTTACCAAAGTTTAAAAACGTTCAAACAGAGAAATTTAATTGTTTCAATCTTCCTATTATTTTTACTGAGCTAAGTCTTTGTCAAACAAAGAAGTAGCAATGAAATGGTGATTTAGCAGGCTTCTAAGGATCAGCATACTTGATGAAATCAACACAGATGCGGCATTTGCAGTCCTTAAAGCGGCACTTGAAGCACCCAACACACACACAGGAGGCGCAGCCTTCACAGGTTGGAAAACGAGGACAGCCTTTGCAGTTTATGCGACTAGGTCTTTCTTCATCATCATCACAGGTTATTCTGAAAAAATATATAAAATAATTGCCTACTTCTAGAGAAGAGAAAAGCATTGTCATGAACAAAGTACTTTCAAATTAAAGTATTTCTATATGTTTTGTTTAAAATTATTTTTAATCAAGTAAGCTTAGAGTTAAAATTAAAAAAATGCAAATACAAAGACAAAAATCTGTTGTTTAAAAAAAGTTACTTAAATCATAGTCTATTTGGGATTACTGTGATTCTACTTAATTTTAAAAGTGTAACAGTTGAATACTTTGGAAGCACTCACTTTTTCACTTATGTTTAAGGTATAGTCATTCTATCTAACAGTAATTGTACATCTTAATTAATACCAAACATAACACAAAATACGATGCAATTATCAACTTTAATAAATAACAAATATATCTCTTTTATGAATTGAATAAAATTTTTTGTTTGAATAAGCAAAGGAGTTAACTAATTAACTTACTTGTCATATGGTCGGTCCTTACACTTCCACCTCCTGGCATTCAGAGCATCATGGTAAATCCTGCATTCTTCTTTGGTACGAAGATGAAACCTGCGCTGCTTCTTGCATCTTGCACAGGGAATGAACTCGTCACGATGAAAAGTTCGCTTACCACGGCAGCTGGTGGAGAACTGATTGGTTTTATGTCTGTAGTGTTTGAGCAGAGAAGTCTTATGAAGAGGGACTTTCTTGTCATTCATCAACACCCAGATATGGTGAGTCCATCTTCTATTTCCCTCTCTTCCAGAATGCTTCTCAAAATCATAGGGTGTCATTTTCACTAATTGTCACAGAATTGTTCAATTGTCAGCTAAAAAGGCGATGGATAAGAATAAGATTACATGCACCTTATTGTACAATGCCAGCGTAGTCTTCATATCATATTTAACAAAATAAACGCTTATCGATTTATTTTGTTCATATTATTGCAATTTGCATGGTTATGAATGATTAATCTTATGCTTTATTGTTTCTACTTATATATTCTTGCTACAAAAATATCTCCATATGTTTACAACCACAAAGTGGATTGTTATGTACCAGTATAATAAGTTGTTCATGTATATACAAACGGAAGTTGTATATCTTTGAATAGGTTATCCTCTTCTTTTTTCAGGTTTTTCAGTGATATGCATCAACTTGATACTTCACGGATTTAGTATACAAGTAAATATGGTTTTATGTTGATTAAAGTGTTTGAGATAACTTCAATGACTATAATTACAATAAGCTAATTAACGGGGAAAGTCGGAGTTTGTACTTATATTGAAGAAAAAGGTTTTGAGATATATCACACATTGTAGAAAGCTAAACCAGAAAGATCAGGCTTCAGTGTACGACCTTACACATAGAGCAATACAGAACAGCATAGAGGATTCTAAAGCTTCTTTTAAGAAGAAAGAAGTAAAGGATTTTTATTAATTATAACACCCAATTGTGTTAACTCATGATATTAAATTTTCATGACATGTACGTAAGTACATTTTATTATGCTTCTAATTAGAAGAAAAATGTGACTTCACCTACATAAAGAACTATATAGAATACATAAATGCCTATATATTATATATATTATAAATACAGAGATAATCGACCATAAAGATGATTGAATTTAGAAAAAATAAAAGTAGATAGAGAAAAAAATTTGCTAATATGAACCACATATATTATTGATTACTAATAAATCCATATAAATTAAAAAAAAAAACATATAAAAAAAATTAATGTCTTATACAGAGAGGTTGATTTACCTTCTGAGCATCCTGTTGAGCATTCACAGTCTATGAGGAATTTGCCATCAGCAAAAACCTTAAGTTTCCCGATGGTATCACCATACTTTCGACTTGTGCAGCCGCACCGAACCATAACATAGTTGTATCCTCTCTTCAGAACCATCACGTTTTTAATTTCATTTTCGGCAAACATTACTGAAGAGTAAGCCTCAAATCCTAGCAACAATGTTTTGTTTTTTCTATGAATTTGAGAGAAGCTAATCAATCAGTGAAATTAAGAAACCGAAATTAAATGAAAACAATTTCTTGGGTAGGTATGAAATAAAGAAACCGAAAGATTCTCTTCAAAAACATGTTAACAAGCATACAGTGGCAGCTAAAACGTGGAGGGGAAGAGAGATGTGTCCAAAATAAGCTAGACAAATGTCTAGACATAATTTGATTAGAGACAAACTTCAAAACTTTGAACTTCGAAGTTGCATGATATGAAGAAATATGGGTTAAGGTAACTCCTTAAGGAAAAAAATGTATCTATGACAGTTATTGCTTACAATAGATTGTAATTAACTATTTACTATAAATCTGTCTTGCTGCTTCTAATATGTTGCTGTTATGTCTTAAAATAGTGTGCCAACAGAGATAAATGCCGATAATTTTCCCTTCTTGTAATAACTTTTGTTCTTGTTTTGGCATTCTTTAATTGGGAAAGACAAATATTCAGAGACTAAAAGACTGAGAAAGAAGGCAGCTTACTCCCGTGGACGTTCACATTGAATTTTTTTTTTCCAAAAAGAAAAGTCCCAAAGTAAAACTAGTTATACAGAGAACTCACAAGAACAAGATTTTGTTCAAGTTAATGGGCTAAAGAAAAATTATAATAAATGTATAGAAATCCGAATTTTTTTGGACTTGTAATACAGACTTGATGACCGCACATTATCACAAAATACATGAACGAAAAACAGTAGATGCATGTATGTGCTGGAAAACCCACTATGCAGCATTGAACTGTCTAAAGAACTATATATGCAAGAAATATAAAGACATAAAACAGAAATCAAAAGGTTTTAAAAATTGAAAGGTATTATCTCACAGCATTCTGACCAATAATTTTTTATTATAGACACATTGTATGCTGATATTCCCAGTTTAGATTTTGATCGAGCAACGAAATAGTGCTTCGATCCAAAGGAGTGCGAACGGCATCCGGAAAAGGGAACTTTTTGGGACTTTTGTATTTGTAGAAACGTGAATCAAAACCGCATTGGGAGTTGGAATTTTTTCTTCCAGTTGATAATTTTAGGCCAAAGAAGGCTTAATCGGAGGAAAGGACTATAATTATACCTCAATCCGTTCTTCATTGGCCCCGAGATTACAAAATTATTCCTGGCTAATAAATAGGGACATGAAATTAAGAGAGATGACATAATAGTAATTTACAAAACACACAAAATACGGTTATATGGCTGTCTTGAAAAGTAAAAAATATATAAAAATGAGAATGCACTAATTAATAAATGTCTGGCTAGAATTTATATAATAATATATGAATCTTAGAATATGGCGGCATGCATTTTCAAAGATTATTAACTTTAGTTATTATTGATCTCGTCAATCAGTTTGCATATATTTATAGTACTTGAAATAGTTCTCTCCTTTAGATCAAAATCTATAATATACTCGATAGCGAAAAAATGTATTAATGGAAGCAAAAATATAAATATACTTTACCAATATCACCTAGCAAACAAAAAAAATATTGATTTAGACATTGATGAGAGGATCAAACTTAATTTATATTCAAGGAATATTTTCGTTTGATCTTCGCCTATAATACTTGAACATAAACACAAAATACAACTAATTTAAAGTTTGCCTAGAGGCATTTTTTTAAAAAAAATCCCTTAAATCTAGTTCTTCTATACACAAATTAAATTATAATTTTATCAACAGATGAATTGATTCACTTTTTCATTATGACAGTAAAATTTACGTGATACTTTGGACAAATGATCAAAAAAATAAAACTAAAAATTTACCTTGAATGATTATCGGGGAAAAGGAGTAGATTATTAAACCTCTTTTTATTGCTCAGAATTACCCTCTTATGTCAGCAACTTATATATGTTGTAGTCTAAAAATTTTTGCTCTCTCATTTCTAAGTTAGTGATTAGGTTTTAAAGACCTCATTGTGAGAATAGAGAAGAAATAAAATTTTTTATAAATAGAAGAAATATTAAATTCTTACCTAACAAATGAATCTTGTTAGGTTAAAACAATCTCTTCTGAATTGGCTAGGATGCGGTAGTAATGACTCAATCCTTAGTATAAAATCCAAATATGTAAGAAAATAAATAAGCTAAACAGAAGCGTTATTCGAGTGTATCGCACTCTGAGTTGTATGTAATACATGGTAAAATTACGTTTGTTGAATTGATCAGTTACAAATAAGCAAGACATGACGACAAAAAGGATATGATGTTAGTTATAGATCCTTAATTGCTTATGGTGTTATCTATAATTATGATGTGGTTGAGTATGCAATTCATAGTATATTATCATAATTTAGAATAAATTTTTTTGCAGACCAAAAAAAAAAAAAATTAGTATAAACTTAAATTCTTCTCTAAGTCTTTACACATTATGAGTTTGTATGTCTAGTCTAATGTCATTCTCATAAATTTATCCTCGGCTTGTTGGTTCTTGAATGAATTTATTGTTGGTACTAGAGGATGAAGAATAAGGGAGAATTAAAACTTCATAATATAGATAATACTTGTTTGATTTTAAAAATATCATTCTTAACTCATTTTTTTCAAATATTTTACTTTAATTAAATCAAATATCCTTTATGATAATTTTAATAAAAAAAGAGATTATTTCATTTATTATACCAAACAGTTTTAGAGAAAAATCTTATCTTAATTTTAAAATCTCTTTTTTTTTTAAGAGAAGTAAAAATCAGTTTTTAAGTATTTAAAAAACTATCTCAAACATACTCTAGTTTCTGATTTTAATAAAGTGGTAATAAATAGATTTTTTTTTTAATTTACAAATAAGTTTGTACATTTGATACATTTTAACACAGTAAATAATCTGATTTTAATAGAGTGTACGTAATAATTGGGACGACTTGTATGACAAATCACATATATTTGATCATAAAACTAATTCAACATTTAGTCGAAATAGAAAGTTATTTTTATTACCATATGATAATGTATATTTTTAATTATCATTATTTTATTTATCAGATGAAGGACTTAAGCATATTTTTTAACCTATTCCTGCTTGTTTAGTACTTAATAGGATGGATGTATTAGTGGATGCAAGATCTTGTCCCTGCACCTTTTGAAATGTAAGAAAAATCCAATTTTCTAATAAACATATATCAAATTTTCAATATTTGTATCAATTGATTTTGAGTTACTATTAAAAATAGTAGTTTAATTAAGTAAAGTGAAGTTTCAAAGACTTCAAAAATTTATTCATCGGTATGTTTGGTTTTCCAACCAGATTCGAATCTAAGAACAAGTGGGATGACATATGATTATTTAAAAAAATATTCATATATCTATAGGCTATCGATGTCACTTGAGAAGTGATCAATTTAGACAAAACTGAAATTAAGATCACGGCTATGAATTCTTTCCTGTTCCCTTTCTAATTTTTTAGTCAAGTGTTACTTTGAGTGTCTTCTTCTGCTATTATTTGTTTTTGGCTTCGCTTCAATGTCTGATTTTCTGTCTGCTACAGTTTAGAATGGATTAGACTGAGCAAATTTTACAGAGAAGAGAACCGAGTTGAGCTCTGAAACTCTTCTTAAGAAACCAATTTTCTTGGAGAACCATCATTTTTTAGCTGCATAAACATGAGTACGGCGATATAGCTTTTAATGATATGTCTTCAGATCGTTAATCATAGCATTCTTGCTAGTTACCATACAAAAACATAATATTGACAAATTAATTAATTCATCAAGATGCCATCAATTAAGATCACGGCTTATGACATTCAAGATCAAAGAAAATGAGATACTACTGCATGATTTAGAATGGATTTTTGCTCCTGACTGATTTTTTTGATTTCATTTATAAATGAATGGTTTGGTTTGGTGTCAAATTGATTTATGATGCTTCATGTTTCAATTTTCTACAAGAAAAAAATGGGCTAACATAATTAATTTTCAATGTGTTGTAATAAGTTAAATTTTATTTATTATTTTTTTAACCAATCGAAATAAAAAATATAATTAATACATTGTTTTATACGTTGATAAAAACATAGAAGAATCCTTATAGATCTTTACCAAAACGTGCAAAACCCTGATCTTTACATAAAGCCTGCCTTTCGTAGCAATATTATTACCTGCACTAACAAGATCCTGAAAACGCTTCTCTCTTTTGTTTTATCAGAAAGGTAGCCTTAATTTTTCCTTCAATTATTGCTTTACAGTTCAATTTGAATAATATTTAGGACCCTGTTTAGTAGGTTTATGATTATTCAAATACTTTTGTCATTGCAATATTGTTGATACAGGTTATATATACTTTATACAAACTGACGTTTCAAAGACATCATAAATTAATTTCATCCATATGCAGTACTCACGATATGATGTATACCAATTTAACAACACAAATGAGGAAATGGAATTTGATAACGGCTTAATATTGTTCCCTAGTTATAATTTCTCGACTATTACCATAGCCAAGTAAGGTGGCATATCAAGAAACATAAGCAGAGTGTTGTGAGAGCATATAGCACCCTCTCCTGTAAGGAAACCATCATACAAAACTTAGAGACGAAATAAGTAGTTTTACCTAAATCATAAACAACGCTCCCATTATTTGCTTTTGCCAATTAATTAATAGTAATAACATTACATTATTCCCTTATATAAAAACATTGAATATACCAATAAAATTTTAGTTATTCGTTAGGTTTCTTCAAGAAAATTAGAAAAATAGAAGAAATAACCAGTGGGATCATAATAGAATAAGAATATAAACGACAAAGAAATTTTATGATTTATATATATATATATATATGTATATATATTATTTCTTAGATTTAGCAAAGCCAGAGGTAACAATTCCTTATTCAACAAAAATAGCATTCCCCAATTAAGCTAAAAATGTGGTAACAATTTTTTTAATTTAAATTGAATACCAACAAAAATGTTGAGCTGGAAAAGAATATAAAATAACAGTAGAGACATAAAATAGGAAAATTAATTATAGTTCTAACACTATTGTATTCTAAACGTGCAAAACCCTAATCTTTACATCGAGTCTCCCTTGCGGTGCAACATTACCTACGATTAAGAAAGCGATATATTCTTCTTTTCTCTATAAGGTAGCCTTTGTTCTTCAATTTATCACTTTAGAAACTGTTCACCATATATTAGACTTGGCTGTTGTAGAAATAGTTTGATTTAGAAACTAGATCGACATTTAGTAATATTGCTTTTATTTTTCACCTAATTAATTAGATGATCAACAAAAGTCTGTTGTTTAATTTCTTAGTATGGACATGCTGGAAACGCCTAAGATACCGAAGAATCGACAGCTGAATCAGAATTCAGATACAGTAAGCTCTTTGCATGAATCAAAAGGGTCGCATCCTCAGATAGCTTCCATTAAAAGATGTTGTAGAAACCAGCATTCTTCGAAGAAAGATTAGGAATGCCATTCCCTATCTGAACTTACACGAATTTTTTTTTTTCACCTGTTGAATTGGTGAATAATTTTATTCTATCTCATGACAAGAGAAGAGTAGTAATCCTATTTCGCCGACTTATATGATGTCTTTCACTCCTGGTCGACTGTCCTTTTAAGTTTGATCCTCTTGGAGGGGCAGGAAAGACCCGAATTTTCGCTATCCCAAATGCTTATAAGCAAGCGCTCATTCGACCGGCGCATATATGATTGGTGTATGTCTAACGTTTGTACATTTAATCAATATCGCCCGATGTTGAAGTTAAATATTATCTTCTATATTACGTCGATCTTTGCTACCGATATCTTTCCTCTATTCTATTCTATATGCGCAGGGGAGTAGTGATCGAAGCTTTGTTTAATAAGCTTACAGCGAATTTATTGAATTGTTATACCAGTCCGAAACGTCGAAGGAGATGGCACAGATTTATCACACTGTTCTCTTATTAATGAGTGGATTACTATTGCATTAATTGCTGGAGTGAAGTATATTGTAATGCACAGTTTTCCCACTGGAAAAAATTAGTAATTTACCCTCCGCCTTATTTACTTCCGAGATCTCTATAGCAATTAAACTGCATATTCGAATTTTCTCATAACGTGATGGACCTTTAGTTTTCCTGATTATTTTTGTTTTCCAAAGATGGAGAGCACGTATCTCTATCTGGTATCACTTGTAAAAACTATAGTAGAATCTGAATGAACACTCTATCGTTCATTACATGTAATCACATATACATACAAGATGTTAACCGTACCACAAGGAAACTTATAAAAGAGAATTATTTGATTACAAATAAAGGTAAGTTAACAAATGTGTGTGCTTAGAATTTTGGTGAGTGATCCTGAATATTACTGTCAGGTCGTACTATCCATATTATCATTTTCCCAGAAACCGTTAGTCATCAGCTGCTCAACTCTCCAAAACATATGGATTTATTCTTTAAAGATTATTGATTTGAAAAATCATTTCCAAGTTCACACATAGTTCATCGTGAATATGATTCAAGGATTTTCTCCAAATTGAAGTGTGTGAAATTACTTGACTTTCTTTATTAGAAAGATTTCGACTCTGAAGGATATCAAAATATCCCACCGATGTATTAAGGTGAAGGACCTGATCTTTACAAATCATTATTATTAGATCCTATTTGTGATTGACAAATATATTTTTGAACGTATGCATCTGTAGAGTTGATCAATCAATTGAGTAGCTGGAAGTTGCTGCGAGTTGCTGGATGCAATTGATGTTTGCTGCACTTGGAGAAGAAGAACAGGAGAGTTCAGATTCGTTAATTCTGTTATTGAAGGAAAATGACAGATTTGCCCTCG
>JAVXUL010000008.1:14158789-14190624 GCA_035590515.1 Trichilia minutiflora | reverse complement strand
GGCAAACTTGTCGTTTCATTATTTTTACTATTAAGAGGCTTGTTGAACAAGCTTTGGACATCCATGTATTTATTTATATTGTCTTGGATATTTTAGTAATTATGGTGATAGTATAAATATTAGTCATTTTGTCATTTTATGGTTATGGTTTTCATTTTTGCAAAAAATTTGAAAACAAAAGAAATCAACACTCTCTCTAGCTCACGACTATAAGTAGCAAAAGGAGGCTGGTTTTGAATCTTAGAGGCTTTCATAATTTGAAGGTTATTAAGTCATCACTAAAGGCTAAAGGTTAGCCATTAACCCTTAGTTTCATTGTTTTTACATTAATCATGAAATTAGCATACTAATCCTTATTTTAAAATTTGATAATCCTCATCAACACCTTAAGAAATGTCAGAAAAAGTATCATTTTTATATTTACATTTGAAGATTATAACCTAATAGATATAAAAAACTCTGGGCAATTGAGTAATTCATCCTATTTATTTCTATTCGACCAATCATAAAATAAAATTCTAGTTTATTCTTGCTTTCTTAATAAATTAAGATCATATTTTATTTAATTTCATTTGTTCAATTTAGATTGAGCTATCTTTTATGATAAGATATAATATACAATTGATACATATGTGACCCATATATTATTGATTAAAATCAAACATTATGGTCTTAGAATACCTGTGTTTTGAGTTTTCTTCATTGTGAAAAATTTTGCATACATACCATAAGAATTTTGATTTCATAGCTATGATTCTGAAGTGTTTTGATGCAAAATAATGTTATAAATTATTTGAAAATTGAATTTATAATAATTCTGTGTTTTGAAATGTTGATTTTGGTAGCCAAAAAATCGAAAAAAAAGTCTAGTAATGAAGCGAGTTAGAAGCGGGTTGTAACCAAATCAAAATAACCTAACGAAAGCTTGAAGACGATTTGGCTGACATATCAATTTTTTAGATAGTTCAGACGAGGGTAAGACTTGTCGGTTGACGGTTGAAATAAAAAAAAGGAAAAGGACTTTGCTGGCTTTGGGAATTAAACCCAGAGCCACAAAGTTTTAAGCCTTGATCTTAATCACTCGGCCAAATCAATTAATAGTATATAACATTTTCGCAAATATAGTATTTATCTGTTTAAATTATTTATTTTTCTTATTGTGCATATTTTCTTTTATAGTGCATATTTATTTATGAATGTAATATTTGTATGTGTAATTTTTGTTTTATTATCCATATAAAATTGAGTTAAATTAATATTAACTATTAAATTGTATTTAAATTGCTTACAGCTTGGTGCAGATTTTGTATGACAGCCAAATTGCTATACACTCAAACTAGAACCATTTGAGTTTATTATAAATAATTTAGTTGAATTAATTTTGATATTATTGAGAAAAAGGTTAGAATTTAAAATAAAAAATTATAGATGAGTATATTGAAGTGGAGTTTATCTCATAAACCCTAATATTTTTTCTAAGTTTCCTAAACATGTAATTATAGAAGTTTTCAATTTTTGATAATTTAACTATTTGAATACACAAAAACTCACCCAAATCCACTTATTGAAGCTTGAAGTCCTCCCCCAAACTTCCAAGAGTATATACACTCTAACTTGTTGAAGATGAAAGTGACAAATGATTGGAGACTTTGAAACATTTGCAAAATAATTTTGCGAGCTCTTTTAGCAAGCTACAACAATATATCTTCGTACATATGCATGTATACTTGTTGCCAAAAGAAGAAATGAATACATCAAGATGCACTCTTCCCTTTCTTCTTTTGTTTCCTTGCTTGATAATATGAAAAACAAACTTTTGCTCTCTTTGAAAAACCATGGCCGAATGATGCTTTCAAGCCATTTTTATTTGCTTTGTTTTCTTGTTTTCAAAAATGAAAACCTCTTCTAATGGCTTCCACGTATGTGTGTGTGTGTATATTAGAAATTGGATTTCAATCAATTCCCTTTATGCATTATGGTTGGCATCCATTTTCAAAAGAAAACAAATTAGCCAATGAAACCTTTACAAATGGAAACCATTAGCATGAGTAACCAATGAGCAAGAACCATATGGCAAGATTTGTATGCATATTATTGGTGGAAAGTGAAAAATATTATCCAAAACAAATGTTATTATTATTATTATTATTACAATAATTAATAATATATATATTGAACATTTCAACATATATATATATACATATATATTTTTTAATAAAACAAATAAAATACCATTTTTTATTAATTACCATAATCAATAATTTGGTATTTTTTTGGTCATTGGATTAAAAGCAAAGATTTGGATGGTGACATTTGGCAAACAACCATGGTGCCATGTGTAATCTAAGTATTCATTTAAATAAAATAATATTTATTTAATATTTAATATATAAATAATTTATTTATTAATAAATGAATACTTAATAACTTAATTAATAAATAAATAATTTTATTTATTAATAGATATGTCAAAATATATCATTTTAAGTCTCTAACACTACCATAATTTTTTTTGGACCGACAGGTGTTAGCACGTCCTTGTCGAAAAACTTAATTCTTTACAATAAAAAATAAAATTACTTATCGATCAACATATTATAGTAATATTATTTTCGTCGTTACGAAATATCATTAACTAACTTAATGATATATATTTCATCCATCAAGAACTTCTAAATTTTGTGTGTGACCTCCTAGATTCATCATGAACTAGATATGAGCGTATACGAACACATTCGTATCACTTCAGTATAACCCTTTATATTCGAAGTCTCCAATGATCATAAGTGACCTCTAGCAAGATATCATGACCCCTAGAACACAGAGAATAATGATTCATATAAACCTATATAGTCGTACTTACATGTAGTACGGTCCCTCTGCTATCGACTCCTGATCGAGTGCGAGTTATAGAATCGTCAAACCCTTAACTCGATTGTAGGATCGAAACCTCAATCATAAACAGGATCCATATATCCAAAAACTTATTTTCAAAACACATGTACTCTACCCAGAAATTCAGTTCCTATAAATGACAGTTCTGCCTAGGATCTCAAGCTCTAATATCTAAGCCAGCAAATTCTATCTTGACCATCACCTGCTCTCTACAATAAGAACACATTACCAGCAAGCTTCTTTCACCAGGCATGGTTAGCTCAGTGTAATATATACAAGTGAACGATATGCCTCACTGCAGATTATAGTCATAATGTCTTAGGTCAAAGGATTAATGGTACACTAGTATGACTGTGTGATAAATCATTGACTATAGATAATCATCCATGTGATTCTATCACGGTCGGTCATGCTCAGTATCACGTTCACCAATATGATACCCATGTTTATACTCTTGTGACATGAGACTTGTCATCCAACTATTAGTGTCTAATACTAATCCGTGGTTGCAATAAAACATACCAGTCATACAATGTCACTGTCCCTCGTGACACTACCTTAACTAAGAACAAGTTTTAGAATGTATTTAAATCGAAGATTCTGTACTCATATCTATAACTCCTTATAGATAGAATCTCGACAAATAATACGATCTGAGACATATCTTGCATCATATAAAAGAAAGAAAGAAATTAGCAACTGAATATAATGCAAGATAGAATAATGTCATTTAATTATTCGTAAATAATTTACAATTAATTGCAAAAGATATATACTTAAGAAAATATAACCCTGAGCCATATGACACGATTAGTTCTAGGGCATATCTCTAACAGAGTATTCATAGGTACACAGATTTAGATTTTGAAGGAGATATAGATGATCATAATTCTACATTTGGCTTTATTTTTATATGTAAAAAGGTGCTATGGGTTAGAAAAGTTCTAAACAGATGACAACAGCAAACTCCATTACTGAAGTTGAATATATCGCTGCTTTAGAAGCAATAAAGGAAGTTGTTTAGATGTGAAAGTTTGTATCTAAACTTGGTGCGATTTTAAGTATGGTTTATCCTATCAATGTGTTATGTGATAACATGGGTAAAATAGCGTAAGCAAAGGAGCCGAGAGGGTACCAAAAATCCAAATATATTCAGTGTAAATATCATATTTTGAAAGAATTTATTAATGTTGGAGACATACTAATCCAGAAGACAACATCAGCAGAGAATATTGTGGACCTTCTCACTAAATCGATGGCACCAAAGCAGCTAGACCATCATCTTGAGAAGATAGGTATTAGACACAACAACAAATGGCTTTAGTGCAAGTGGGAGATTGTTAAAATAGTATGCCCTAAAACGATTCGTGTTGTCAATTTTAGGTACTGTACATTGAGTTGCCATTTGTAATATATATTGTATTTATTTATTTATTAATAAAATATTTATTATTCATATGTATAAACTATTTCCTCTCCTGATCATACTAATGGTAAAGTATGTATGTGAATTGCCTAGATAATTTAATTATCAAAATGCTCCCTGCATAATTGATATTGACTGGGCATCAATGCCACATAGTAGGCACACTGAATACCTCAGATGAATATCATGAGATGATATTAGAATTGGTAACATGATAGTCATGTTATAAAGGTATTAGTGTGGATTAATAGTTATAGAATTGTTTTTCGAACGTGATCGAGACATGATAAATTACACAGATATATGAAGTCAATGATTTCTCGTACAATTATGCCAGTGCAAGAAATGTTCCTCAGACCTGAGACATCATAGATGACATTCAATATAGATGCACATGTTGTTTATATTATAATGTTAATGAATGTTAAGATGGGATCTGTAGACTCAATACCTTTTTGAATTTAGGATGCCGTTGACTCAATCTAGTTTTGAGTTCCCATTTGGACTATAGTAAACATCCAAAAATAAGTCTTTCGCCAAAGCTATTAAATGTTGCACGAAAGAGTTCATGGCGAGGAGTTCAGATTGTATTGACCATTAGTTCTAGCGGTAACTATGTTTTAAGGTTTTCATGCCTGTGAACCCCAACTTGATCAAAATTAGATGAATAAAAGGAATCTACCTATAAGGAACGTATAATATATATAGAATAGAGGTTTGATGAAGATATTTTTTATTATGATTTTAGGAGCTATAGCGTATTACTAGATATCAACTATAGTCGTTGAGCGATTGAGTTATTCGAAATGGTTGCAATGAGATCGTTTTTAGCTTACAACTAATTTTGTCATAAATACAAGAGGTTATCACCAATATTTAAGGTTATTATTACTTTCAGATATAGATAATATTATTAGCAAGAGGGTTAGCATGCTCGAAGATAATATTAGGTCGAAAAGTGAAAAATATTTTTGCGATAAAATTGTTTAACATGTATAAAAGCTTGGAAATTGACCCGAATGTGATTTAAAATGAGATGGCACATTCTATTTATAATTAGATATGAAAAAAGAATTAAAATAAATTTGGTCAAAGTAAGTTTGATCCTGTTAGGGACCAAAATACAATATTTTCAATGTTTTGGGGCCTAAGTGAAATTTGTATCTACTATTAAGAAGCTTGTTAGACAAGTTTTAGGATTCATTTGTCTTTATTTTAAAAGGCTAAGGCAATTTAATAAATAAAGATTTGACTATAAAAAGGGTATAACTTTTCAAAATTATATAAGTTGCCAAAATTTTAAAAAATCTCTTAACTCTCTTCTCTCTCTCTAGATTCGGCCAAGCAATATTCCACCTTTTTGATTTTGATTTTTAGAGATTATACAAGTGTGGGGTTAAATCTTCATTCATATTGAACCATGGTTAGGGTATCTTTCATTGATTTTATCATTTTTGGCATATTTTGTCAACTATATTCCATAAACCCTAATGATTTGTTTTGAGCACGATTCAACCTTTCATATACACCATATGAACTATACACATACATACAAGATCCGATTCAGATGTCTTAAGTCAAAGGACTATGTCACACATTAGTATAATGTTTTGATAAATCATTAACTATATACATACCATGTGATATATCAATGTTTGATCACGTTCAATAAATAGTTCTCTAACTGTAAATTCATACTAATGCCCTTATGACAATACTCATATTATCAACCTTACTTATATTATCTTATGATATCCATAAGCAGTATTCACTATGTCTACTGCGTAATATAGTTGCCCATTCAATACCACATGTATAGAGAATATTTTGATAAATTCATTTAACAATTAAAAGTATTTATCAAGATAATTCACATATATTCTTTATATTATTGCATAAATTAATAAAGAAAGCAGCAAATGTATATAAATAAAGAACAAATTCTTTCATTAATAATAATATTTAATACAAAATCACAAATTTTAAAATTTATAACACGAATAATTTCTAGAGTATACACTAATAGTTCTTTTGAACCCAATAGTTCTTTTGAACCCCATATTTAGGATTTTGTAATTTCTTCTTCTTGTTAAACTTTTTAACCTTTTTCTTCTTAGAACCAGAAGAAACACTAATCATCATTATAGCCTTGTCAGATTTTTTATTTGATTAGATTTGACCCTCAACTATTTTAAGCATACTATGCAACTTTGTTAAAGTTACATCAAGCTTATTCATATGAAAATTATTAATGAAATCATTAAAGGTGAGTGTGAGAGACTGAAAGATAAGATCGATTTGAAGTTCATGATCTGTACAAAACTCCAAATCCTTAAGATATTTAATTCATCCAATTATTTTCAAAACATGATAGAAAAGTAATTTGTCAAGATACATCTTATAATAAAAAATCTTCTTAGTTGTTTGATACCTGACTACTTTAGCATTGCTCCCAAACAACTATTGTAGATAGAGCAAGATAGATTAAGCATCCATCTTTTCATATTGACGTTATAATTCTTTGAACATTCCAATCAACATATAACATCTTACAATTTTCTCATCCTCCTTCCATTTTTTAAATGTCTGTCTCTCCTTCTCTGACGCACCATTTAGTATGGCTTTAGGCATCAGAGAATTAAGAACATAAGCAATTCATTCACATGATAAAACTATTTTAAGTGTGCAGGTCAATCAAAGAAATTCTTAGGACCATTTATTTTTTCAAAGACAAGCATAGTATGAAACGGATTATGCAAAGTAGACATCTTTAATTTATATTAAACATACTATAAATAATGTAGACATGATTATTATGAGTATTAATAAATTTAAGAAATAAAATAAATTAAATCTTAAAATTATTTTCACTATTTTAATCGAAACGTATAACCCATTAATAAGCAAATAGAGAAATAAATCACATTATTTTTAACAGGTATTGGAATCCCAATTAATATGAATATCACAAGCTTATGTGGCACAACAACTTATACATTCTTTAATTAGGTAGGTAAACTCTTATCAGTTATAACTCTTACAATTTTTAATTTTATTTAGCCTTTAGAATTTTATGACCTTGTGTGATACAACAAATTATAAATTCTAGTTAAGTCAAACCAATATTTTTTATGAATAAAGTTTTATCATATAATCTTTACGTGACATAACAAAGTTACATGACTATACTCAGGTCAAACATCTCATATACATGCATTAATTCATGACGACGAAAAACTAGGCCTTAAGTAACATAACAAACTATATTTCATTTTCAAATCTAATTAACACATAAATATTGGAAATGCTATGTTATATATTCTCAATATTTAATATTATCATTTAATATTAATCACAAAGAGATATAATATTAAAATATGGTCTCGTTATATATTACATGTTCATGACATGCATAAAACAAAACATGCTTATTCATTACTTAAGACCTTGGTTAGTAGACAAATTTTGTGTTGCATTACTCTGACTTGAAAAATCTATTTCCTTCTGCAGGTCCCAATTCTGAATTTTATGTGTGTTCAACAGGAGTTACAGCTACAATGAATTCTGGACAACTCACTTTGATGGCATCCACTGTCTGTGTGATGTTTACTATGCATTACTCGACTCAGCTTCTTACAGAACATATGTTTTGCTGGAAGAAGCCAAAGGAGCAAAAAGCTATCGTAATTATCATTCTTATGGCACCCATATATGCTATTGACTCATACGTTGGTTTGATAGATTTTCAGGGGAGCAAAGCATTTTTTATGTTCTTGGAGTCAGTTAAGGAATGCTATGAGGCTTTGGTAAGTAAAAATTTTTTTTTTTTTTTTAATTTTTAACTATTAATATTTTTTTTAACTTCTCATATGTTATTTGGTAATTGATAAATCAAATTTTTATTGGAAGAAGTTTCACTAGCAATTCAATGTATTGCTGCTGATTTCTTATTCGTTACATGCAGGTGATAGCCAAGTTCTTGGCTTTGTTGTACAGCTACTTGAATATATCAATAAGCAAAAACATAGTGCCAGATGAGATCAAAGGAAGGGAGATTCACCATTCTTTTCCAATGACTCTTTTTCAGGTGAGGGAATGTTCTTAATTCAAGGTTTTTGTCTCTCTGAAAAAGTTAAAATAAAGGGGACATATGCATTTGAGAAGTCATGGAACTCTCCCTCCTTGCAAGGGTTGTTAAAAATGAACATTCAATTTTTTTTTTTAATAATTTATGAAGATGGTTGTTTTTGGCTCCAAAAGTACTGGAAATCTGTGTTGGACATAGTTGAAAGTTGAAACCTGCATTTTCCTCTTTTTTTTTTTTTTTCCCTTTTTACTGGGAAGATTGGGTTTTTGAATTTATCCTAGAGGGAGGCATTGTAGTTAGTTTACATTCTTCAAAACAGGTTCTTTCTTGAATGCCATTGGCTTACCTAATGATTCAATGAAGTTGATAACTATATGCATATACTCAATCTTGCTCATTTCTAGCATTTCCTTTTATTATGAGGGAGCTAAAAGTACAGGGTAACAATTGATTGATTTGGTTGTAATGCTCAGTCACATCATTGGCTCAGATATCTGGCCTCAATTCTTAGACCAATAGCCTATTTTGGAGCCAAACCTTTCTTTTTGTTTTCCATAATGGCAGATTGTGGGAACTGTATCTCTATTAAACTATTTTTTGCTTTATCTTGCAGACAAGCTGGATCCTGTCTGCATTTTGTTTTATTGCATAAATTATGGTCTATATTCCTGTACTAACTCATTGTTGCTATCATATAAAGCCACGAACAGCTCATTTGAACCATCATACATTGAAGCTTCTCAAGTACTGGACATGGCAGTTTGTCATCATTCACCCTGTTTGCTCCATCTTGATGATCACGCTTCAACTTCTTGGGTTGTATTCTAGTTGGATTAGCTGGACATTCACAATCATTCTCAACATTTCCGTGTCACTGGCTTTGTATTCTCTTGTTGTTTTCTACCATGTGTTTGCTAAAGAGTTGGAACCACACAGGCCTCTCGCAAAGTTTTTGTGCATCAAAGGAATTGTCTTTTTCTGCTTTTGGCAGGTAATTAATTTCTCATACTCAGGCTTCCAATAACTGTTTTAAATTTAGAACTCTCGTTAAACCATGCACTGCAAGTTTTATGTCACAATTAAGTGGATTGTAGATTGAATGCCATTTTCAGATCAAGATTTTGCAGAAAATTGTAGGATGAATTTAGTGTTTATTTTTTTCTTGTACTTGCTAGTCAGTAATAGTTGTGTAATGTCTTTATTTTTTTCTAGAGAACTTCATAAGATAACTTTAAGCTGATTGTAATTTTAAGCAAAGATTAATCAACATGCCTTGCAGAAAGTTTTTTTTTTTCACAAACCGTGCTCAGTCTTCTCCAGTAGAGTGTTAGAATCAGTTTGTGGGTTTGAATCTATCCAAGGGTAGACAGGACTGCAGAAATATTAAATTAAATAAATAAATAATCTTCTATAAAGCAACCTAAGAACGATAACCCCCTAACCTTTGTCGTTGGGACATGGTTTAAACCAATTGGGAGCCTGCTGCTTTCATATACTAATATACTATAACCACCTGTACGAGAAAATGAAAACCATAGACTTAATAGCCTCCTGGATTGTTTTACAGGGTATTGTGCTTGAAATTCTGGTAGCACTGGGCGTAATTAAATCTCATCATATCTGGCTTGATGTGGAGCACATTGAGGAAGCTCTTCAAAACGCCTTGGTGTGTGTGGAGATGGTTTTCTTTTCTATTTTTCAAAAATATGCCTACAGTGCTAAACCCTACAGAGATGGATATGCCACGTCAAGTGCAAGCTCAGATAAGAAGAATGAGTGAATTTACAGCAGCCAACATATACAGACTAGAAATTCGTATTGCTATATTGAGGGTTATCAACAATAAGCATTTGCATGAGAAACTGCCAAATTCTAGAACCCCAGTAATCCATTGAACTCATATGTATATGCGGTCATATTGTACTTTTGTATCAACAAAGGAACACAGAACAGCATGCGGGAATTGCATTCTCGATTTTAGATGTATTGTGCTGATAAATCTAATATGCTTTAAAATTTCTTTGGAGGCATCGTTATCTAATAAGTGAATCTTCACCCATTTCCCTGTTTACTTGAGGTCTGTAAATGCTAATTCAATCAAGCTGAATCTAAATACTGATGAATGTTTTGATGAAGCAAACAGGTTTGGAATGCTCAAGACACTTAAGACTAACGAAAAAATTGGTAAATTCCTGCTTGAACCCATTGAAAAGATTTTTTTTTTTTTTTAATTTTTCTATGAACAGCCATAACTAAAAGAACTTGTATAAGGACTTTGATTCAGCTATGCTCCTCTACAGTCTATTATTCTATTTTCGAAAACAAAGGCTTGGGATGAAATCACCAAATCAATATATTAAATTTTCGATATGGTCATCGGACAAGTATAACTGTTCAACTCGTCATTTTCAAAGAGCAGATGAGCCAGAGCCGTATAGGGTATAAGCATGTGCCCCAGTACCCTCCAAAACACACGTAGCACGCTCCTATAGGCTTCGGTAGATAATAATATCCGGGAAACAGAGACACCTAGAAAATTAAAATTAGTCTGAAAAATCTCTTCATGGTTATCGTTAAGATGAGAAATGTTAACTACATAAACAGTTCAAATCCAAATTTAGTAAATTTGCGCTATCATTTGTTTTGATGTATTAAGTTGCCATCTTTGCCATGACAACAGTTTTACAATTCTCCATAAACCCTTCAGCCTTCAACAATCTACGCAGACATTTTTGCAGAAATCCCATCACTTATTATTGTCTATCGACGCCAAAGTTTGGTTCTTTTCAGCGAAACAGCTGCAAGTTGAGAACTTTTGTGGAGGAGAGACGATGGTGCTTGTTCGAGAGAGGGAAAGATGGAATATTGTTGAAAGAGGACGGCTTCAAGAGCAAGAAGAAAAGAGTGATTTTGGTGAGGTTTAATCAGGGTTTTGGTGGCTGGGGCTGTGGGAGAGATAACAATAACGGCTTCAAGAGCAAGAAGAAAAGAGTGGTTTTGGTGAGGTTTAATCAGGGTTTTGGTGGCGGGGGCGGTGGGAGAGATAACAGTAACAATGCAAGGATTCTGGGTAATCTTGCTTTGGCCATTTTGTTAACTTATCTTTCAATGACTGGGCAGCTTGGCTGGGTTTTGGATGCTATTGTTTCCATTTGGGTATTCCCTTGTCTTTCTTGTCTACTTGTGGATTTAGTTGTTTTAGTTTATCTACATATATATGCATGCATCTTAGATGTGTTGTGTCTATGTACATATGCCTATGTTGAAGAAATTGACCGGTTAAGTTTTGGTGGGATCATCACATGCTTCGATTTTGAAAATCCATCCTGCAATGCTGGGTATATGTAGTTTCACCATTTTCCTGTCCAAAATTGGATCCTTATTTTGTTATGCAATTCTTAATTAAAATACCATTTTGCCATTCTTGAAGCATTTAATCATGGATTTTTATCAACTGACAACTATTTGCTATCATGCAGAACTATTGGTGATTCGTGGGTGTGTTAAACTGATTTTCCAAGTTCATATGGCTATCTGTCACAGAAGTTGCTCTAATCCATTTTTTCCAATACTTAAAAACATTATCTATTTGTTTCATGCTCAAAATTAAACTATTTTCTTTAGCTTTATATGTATATCAAAACTTTAACTTAATGAGAACGCCTTTTGGCCCAAGTGGTGGATGGGTGAGTTGTCTTGTTTCCAAATATATGCTTTTTTAATTGAATTGGAAAATTGTCTCTGGTCCATATCATGTAGCATCATTTACTTGTTCTGTTGACTATCTGTTATTTTCCTGTTGATTTAACAAATGATGCCTTTTTCCCTTCCAGCTCCTTGTGGTGATTATTCCTATTGTGGGTTTGGGAGCTTTTCTCTGGTGGGCAGGTCGAGATATGGTTCAAGGCACTGTGAGTCTTCGTTAACTTTTGGTTCTTCATTCCTTTTTTGCTTCCACTGACTTTATGGATCCTTCAGAAATAATTGATAGAGTATGCTGTTGGTCCAGTGGTTCAGTTTTCACGGTTCATCATCCTTTGACAAGTGCAACATAAAAGAAAATTAAAAAACATATTAACATTTTTAACGTTTATAAGTTATATTGAGTGTTTGCTTTGAAAATTTCTTGTTAATGATGTTGATGTCAGGGAATAGGTCGAGGCTTTAAGGCTCTACTTTGATGTTTAGTTAATTCAAATAGATATGATTTCATTACTGTTTGTTATCTCAAAACAAAAAGAATAATGCTACAATTAATGGTTAAAACCTTTTTCTTCTGCATTTTTTTAGGTTTGAAGTTAAGAATTGAATCTTTCAAACTGCTCAGCTGGCACCATTATTCTAAAATTTATGTCTTTTTCACCAGGCAATGCTGGCTTGGTGATTGTTAGAAATTTTGCTACATGATTTACACCTGTAATTGTTCAGTAGATGCATTATTGATGGCCTATGATGCCAAGAATGTTTTGTACCCTGGATGAGAGACTTGTATGAATTAATTCACACACCTGAACGATATTTTTTTCACATAAGAATTTGCATCAGAAGAAATCATGGTATAAATATCAAACATATGTAACACTTGACTGCTGAATATTTTACGAAAAACTGTAGTTGATCAATAATTCTAATACTTTTATCTGGATAAAAATTATCATTTATATTTGAAAATTTTTCCTGACAGTTTCCTTGAGTTCAAAAATAAATCTGACAACTTGCTGAAATTGTAGTCCCCGAAATCGGTATCACATTTGTGAAATGAGTCACTGATAACAGTTCTATATGATTATGCTAATTTGCAGCATTGTCTGTGGATGTGGATTTGCATGCTATTCCTTTAGTTAAGCTAGACTGTTTTTGCATTCTCATTAATGTCAACTGTTTTTCTCTCTGTTGAATTTCATATGAAACTTATATCCTCCTTCAAATGCTTCTGTGTACGTCTTCTTTTCTCTTAAAACTTCTTTCTAACGATTCCTGCAGAGGTTTTTACGATGTGGCGATTGTTTTCAGCTAGATTATTGCTTTATGACTAATTGCCCAACTTTTTTGTTTCATTTTTTCGCACTATGGGTAGTGCCCAAACTGCGGGAAGGATTTTCAGATATTCAAGTAAGAAATTCCATTTTGCTCCATGCCAACCTGTGAACAACTTTTGGGGGTTGTTTTGTGCCATAACTTGTCTGACCTGGAACTTAATGTGATTCTGTTGCAGATCGACTCTGAACGATGAGCTGCAGTTGTGCCCGTACTGCAGTCAACCATTCTCAGGTGAAAGCCATGTCTTTTTTTTTTTTTTAAATATAATTATAAAATTCTACAATTCTTCTGACCATTGGTTGACTGATTGTAAAGACTTGAGGTTTCTTCTGCTGTATTTTGGATGTATCTCATGGTTATGTTTAGGTTAATGTGGTCATTAAACTGTTTTGGATTTCAATGAATGTTTGGGATATGTAGGCAGAATTGTTTTTATTTTAAGATTCATTTACAGTGATGACCTTTTTTCACGAATGTCCATGATATTTTTCCTTTGATTTCCAGTTGAGGATGACAAGTTTGTTAGGGAATCTGTAAGGTTCTCTAATGAATCTACAACATTTGGAGAAGCATTTGGCAATTTCTTTCCTGGTTCTAAGAAAGGTATTTCCTTCAACGCATGTTCCTTTCATTCTTTAAATAGCCTACTATTAGCTTCTGCATTTGATGGTTCAAATTGCCCTTAGAGCTGAGCCAGATAATAGCATTGAGTATTTATTTTCAGCTTCTTTTTATCTTCTATGCTTTATGAGCTTTGTAGGAAAGGAGTCTTCTGGATCAATTGTTGATGTTGAGGCAGAGATCAAGGATGCAGACTAAAGCCTAATGACTATAATTTCTCTGCTCTTTGGTAATAATCCTTGACCTGAAACTTCACGGATTACTTATTTGAGAGTTAATTGTATTGGTCTTTAAACGAAAATTTTGAAATTTCAGCTAAATTGCTGGGGTCAGTAAAACAAGACGCAGGCTGATGCAGATCCGTAGTTAATCATTCTTGGCGGGAGATACCCCAATGAATGATATGTTAAGCAGAGCGAGTAAAATGACTGATTTTAGCAAGCCTTTTTATATTATTCGCCAAGTGTCTGTTGTAGTCTCTCTTAATGCTTTGTGTATTCACCAATTCTTGAGATAATTTCACTTGTAATTAGGATCTTGATATATGAAACTCACTGGCAAACAACTTGTCAGAAGAATTTTGCTCAACACGTTATCTTCCACGTGGAATTTTTCATTGTTTTTACAATAGATTGTTACTTGATTGGCAATTGCTTGCTTCTGCATCATTCCTTCTCTTTTCACCCCTTTTAGTAATCATTGGCATTAAGGTTCATTAGTATTTGATATTTCTAGTCCTATGGTGATTTCTCCATTCATTGAAATTGTGAAAACTTCGTGCTCTTCAAACTTTTTTTCAAGTTAAATTTGTAGTAATTTCTACATCCTTGTTGCTTTTCTCAAATTTGTTTTGGTTCACGGTTTAATTTTTTTATACATCTAACTGACAGCTAGGTCTAACTTCCTTCACAATGAAAGGTTTGAATGAGCAACTCTTTGAATAGTTATTGCTCCATTCGTTATTAAAAACAAACGGAATAGCGTACATAGTTGATTAAAATGAGTAATCAGTATCCACCAATTCTAAGACATTTACAACTGAAAACTGCCCAAAACTTAGGAGATGGCTTCTGCACTACAAACCATCCTTGTTATGCAGAATCTTTCTTGATACATTAAGGGCTGCCTGAGGCCTAGCGTGATGACTCTCTAACCTTCTCCATGAATTAGAACAAAAAGTAACAATTTCAATAAAACAAGAAAAAATTGAATGTCTACGATCCATGAACACCGCAAAATGTATTATCAAACCAGGAAAGAGACAAGCCAGCCATAATTGACACTGCCATAGCGATAGGCTAATCTTTGAATAGTTATCGAATAGTCAATTACACTTCCTCGTGTGCTGTAATCCACCAAATAATAAACACACAGTGTGACGGTTGCACAACCAACAGAATTATATACCAAAAAAAGATGATATCTATTTCGGTGCAGAGATTAACTACCAAATTCTGAACAAATGGAAGTTACAGCACCGAAAGTGCTACAAGCTATCAATGAGTATCTGCTGATCCTCTTCTTGCTAGCTCTAACAACACTAATATACAATATGATCTTACATGTAAATGCTAGAATAACATTACCAAACATAAGGCTAAAATGCCGAAGTTCAATCATGTCAAGACTACTCTAATGATCCATGCCACATAATGAACAACTCCTGCACTAAATATTAGTAGCAAATTACTCAAAGACAAAAATTTCATGAGGGTGGATCATGCAGTTGAGGACCTATGGAGTTGATGTCCGATCACAAAATCTAATAGTTAAAAAATATTTAAAAGTACCCCTTCTTTCTTGTCCTTCTTCCCTTTAGTGAAGAACTCGTAAGTCGTAACTTCCATAAAAGAGTAAACCCCAGCCGGTTAAAGAGACAATCACAAACTGCAAAGAGGAAAATTCACATCAAATCTGACGTCCTTTAGCAATTTACACAACTAGTTTCTTCTTAATTATGCCATATCATAAGAGACAAAGGCTAAGCATCATTGTCGCCATGCATGAAACTAACTGTTTTGAGTACCAAGCCAAACAATTATAACAACACTAATTATGCCATACCATAATAATAAACAATACTCAAATAAAAAAAAATTTATTGTTCTTTGCCCACAAAACTCGTCTAACGTTCATAACTCACAGGAATTATTTTACATTGTAAATAGCTTGTTCAAGCACCAATTACTTCGACTTCTTTAGTTTTTAGACCATGAAGACGGACTCAAGATACATTGACACTATATCAGTACATAATAAGTTTCTCCCAACCTACACAAGATACCACCAAGCAACTTAGCACAATGATGGTCTGCGACACAACTATGGGACATATAACAAAAATAACCCAGGAAATATAAAAGAATGAAAACAGCAATCAGATCATAAAAAGTAATAACCACTCACATGTGCTTCTTTCCATTTAGTAAATGGACTCAGCGGGGCCTGCCAAAAATTCACTTTCTGAGGTCCTTGATGGTCCGCAATTCAAGGTAAACAACTATCAGAGAAAATGTTTATTTCTGCAATTATCCTAGCAAAGCAATATTCAAAGTGACAAGAAATTTCTTTGTTTTTTTAACGAATCACGGACCTTCCTTCTCATTCTTTATGATTAGAAGCTGGTAAATACTGCCCATAGATTTCATAAAGAAAAAATTTACTATTGAAATCAATATACTTTGCTTTCTAAGCACTGAAGGAGTAAAAATTTTTTTTTTTACAGGAAACTCGATATCACTGTCACATAAATACAGGTTTTTCTTTTTCGTTCTAATCAAAAGAATAGAACTCTTTTATCGCACCACCAAACAAAATCATTGTTCTTCCTTTGTATTTTCATTTCTCTGCATTGAAAAAGAAGCAATGAATGCAAATTTCCTCCTGTAACCAAGGATTATTTTAAGGCCATCAAACAACAATGAACTCACTTACAGCTTACTAATACACAACTAAAAAAATTGAAATTTTTTTTCATCATACGAATCAGACTTAATAAATGCACCGATTCTACGAACTATATTTGATACGAAGCTGACGTTCCAAAAGGTTAAAAAATTGTATGATAATTTACCACCAGGGCTGGCAAGGCCCCGCCGAGGGATAAGGGAAGCGGCTTGAGGTGACAAAGCTGAAATGGGTTTTATGGAGATGAGTAGAGACAAGTTAGCAGCTTAGCAGGTTGGCAAACCGTTGCAATCCAGGCCGACATAGGAACTAGAACTTCCCAGAAGTGTGTTTTGTGCGACTGGAAGTCGATGGAAATTATGAAGCCAAAATGTAATTGAAATAGAAGGAATTTTTCAATCTTCTAAATTACCCTCAGTTGTTCTGTTACAACATGACAGTATAAACAGTTTTAGACTCGAGGGAAAGCAGGTACGTTATTTTAAAGCATTTCTATTCAGAAAGCACTCTTTGTTAAAGGTGTTCGCAACAAACACTCGCCAAGTGAAACTACATTCAATACTTTCTTCTTGTGTTGTTTTAGCATCTTTTCTTAATCACATAGTTATAAGCCTAGACCAAATTTAGACCCGTCGTGGCTTTCATCTCTAGCTCATAGCACAAACTTATAACGAAAGCTAAAATAGAAGAGTGAGAGAACAAATGCAGACATCAAGCAAGATACAGCTAAGAAGGCTTCATATATAAGCGTGGAGGGATGTAACATGATACATTTAATGTGCCAATTCTGATTACAAGTCTTATTAATACTGTCATATAAGGATTTTTATCTAACGCTAAGCTTAGTGAACTCAACCCTATCTTCTAGCCTGGAACGAATGAAAATTCTTTTTTTATTGGTTTTCAGAAGACCTGACTCCTTGATGCCTTCATTTGGTATCTTCTTCCGAGGCTTTGAGCTCTCTGCAAGTCTCATTGATGTCTTATTTTGCTGCTTTAGATTGGTCATTACTTCCTGCATTTCTTCTATATTTCCTTGCGTCTTCTGATTCAATATCATTGCATTTCTTTTTATCATCTACAGACAATGAACGGGGTTGATTCCTTAATCCTTCCTGCACGATCTTGTACACTTTCTTCCCACCACCAAACTCAAGTGAGATAACCAAATAAGAAGATGCAGAAACGGAGATAATGCTTTACATGTTGTATCCATTACTCTACAATAGATTAGACATCGAAAATTAGAGCATTTGCATCCTTCAGTTGACCAGAACTGCAACGTAATGAATCAATATATTATACAATTTGTATATCTAAGTTTACTAGGCATATAGTTTAATATGCAAATGCAAATCTTGTTAAAATGAAATATTATATCATGCAGTTGAAATCTTATTATACTAGAGTCCCTGTCACAGTATTGAATAAAATGATTCACAAATTTCTGAAATCTTTCACGGTAATCCATCAAATTCCTAACTAGAAAATCTTCTAATTGATCAAAGTTTAGATATGTAAGAGAGATCAATAGCATTTACCAACTTTTGACAGAATGCTGTTCTTACAACATCCATGGTAGGGAGAAAAGAGTAGATATGGTGAATAATTGAATCATGTAGAGAGTTTATCCTTCGGAATCTTCACTCATCACTTGCAGCTGACGATCTATATTCAGTAAGAAAACATGGAACACATAACATTAGATCATCAGTAACATTTATTAAAGTATTAGAGAATAGATTACAAGAAATTTGCCTACTTTATTTATATGCTGTTAAATAAGGACTCAGATTTGGTGCTAATCTATGCTTTATCCTGAACTGGTCAACAAAAAAACAGAAGAGCAGGACACGTCTAGGTATTGTGTATTCTGTAAGTTACACAAGGTTTAAGTTTCCCGCGTCTGGGAGAATTCTTCGATGGGTTCGGAATTTTATAAAGCGGAGAAGAAAATTTCGGCTTTTTATGGAAAGCTCACTTACTTCCATCTACAGTTCAGCCCCAAGAACAACATAAATTGCTAAACTCAATCCTGTAATTTGAATCCATTCATTCATTTCTTCTCGAATTCATCCGAGAATACAATGAGCACAGAAATGCTCTCACAGTTGGTACTGTATTTCAGTTACGGAGTTGTCGGGATTTCAGATAAAATATAGATGTGCGCGACAAAAGCCATTATTATCAGGTGGGGAAATTGAATTTGGGATAGGTTACGACGAATGATTTTTAAAAAATTCAATAAAATTTTGTTTGACTAAGAATTTAATGCAGGGAAGTGTTTTTATTTTCTTTTAATTTTTTGATTGCTAACAACATAAGATTTTTATTGAATTATTTAAATATAAAAACTTAAGATTTTTTTTGTTTCATTTTATATTTATTATTTAAATAAAATATAAAATACAAAATTTTATCCTTTTAATTATATTATAAAATACATCAGAAATATTTTTTATCCTTTTAATTATATAATTGAAGAAAACTACACTCATCAAATTTTCTAAATCTAATTCTTTATAATTAATTAATAAAAATCTATTATTTAGCACATTCACTCGTTAAAACAGTGATTATAAAATAAATTATTGTACATATAATATTGTTATTATATGGTTTCATTACAATGGTTGTACCTAAATATTTTTTTATCAACCAAACCAATCATATCACGTGTGTCAACATCACACTTCACCAACTCCCTTGCCCCTACACTCACACAAGAATTTTTTAGTAAATAAATAAATTGAAAGATATAAGAATTAACTCTCTCTTTTCGAACGCACAAATTTTAATTAAAAAAAAAAAAATCATGTAAACGAAGCAGAGTCTCCATTTATTTTTTATTTTTTTCCTTCCGTGCTTTTACCCTTCTCTCACTGCTTTCTTTCCACAAATAATCAGAGAAAATTGTTAGGGAGAGAGATAGAGGTAGAGGGGAGGGACTGCAAAGACCAGATTGCCCTCACATTTCGTGTCAATTTTCATTCGCTCTCTCGGAGGCTGCGATTTCACAATGAACGAGAAGGCAAACGTCACCAAAGAGCTCAACGCGAGGCATAGGAAGGTAGCCCGTTTTTTGCTAACCTCATTTTTCATAAAATTTCAATTTTCACTTCAATCATTCCCGTAGGTTCATTTCTGTTTGCATCTGTTTGACTTGATCTCTGTTGATCTGTATCATGATTTTGCAATTTACATGATTTTGTAAAGTATTCATTCTATTGAGTCGTCAGTTAATGCTTTTGAGGATGGGTTCAGGTACCTTTAACATTTGAGATTTTTCGCTTAATTTTCTTTATTAGCTGTGTTTTGATCTAATTTGTTGATAAAAATGTAAAACTTGGGTTAATAAATAATTTTTTATGTTAAAACTTGATCAAATGGTAGGTTGTATGATCGATAGGGAACGTGATTCTGAAATTAAGATTCAATGAGTTTTAAGTTTGAAGAATCGAGCTTAAAAGAAGTGTCTAATAATCTGATGCTTTTATCTATCAGATCTGATTTACACTAGTGATGTGGAACAGAAGATCTGGAGGAATAAGACCCTTGTAGATACTTATATATAGATTATGGCATCTGGATTGCACTTATTTATGAGCCATATTGGATGCCAGAGTTTAATGCATGTGTTAAGCTGTGATTTTGTTAAATAGTGGATTTGCTTGATTTTCAATGGCTATAAGTTCTCAGTTTTGTAGGTGGATATCTTGAACGTTATTAATTTTTCCTTTCCTTTATTGTCCATCAGTCTGCTTAGACTCTCATTTCTTCTAAATTTTTAAACTTGCAGATTCTGGAAGGGCTCCTTAAATTGCCAGAGAATAGGGAATGCGCAGATTGCAAAGCCAAGTATGTATCTAAAGATCTGTTACAGATGAGATGGATATCATGACATTGAAGACCTTTATGTTTGCAATAGAAATTGGCTCAACGACAGATCTTATTATGTGTTATAACTTTACATTCTTTTCATATGAATTGGTTGCTAAAAGTTAATTTGATTGGCATGCAGAGGTCCAAGATGGGCGAGTGTGAATTTGGGTATCTTTATCTGCATGCAATGTTCCGGGATCCACAGAAGTCTTGGTGTACATATATCAAAGGTAATGAAATTTGATTCAAATGTATGTATATTAGCTTCCAAAACCATTTGAAGGGGTTTGGGCTGTTTAGGTATCATAGTTCCATTTTATATGGACGATCCAAATAATAATTTAACCACCCGTCACAAGTTCTTTGTGATTTACTATCTGGACCAAACAGACAAGGGATTAAAGGTTTTGGAAAAACTGGCTGCTGTCTGAACTCTTAGTAACCATCAAATAGTGTTATGTTTTTACAGCTTTTTCAATGTTGAGCGTGCTACTGTGAATTGTTGGAAAAGTTAGATCATTGAAGATAACTTTTTCATCCACCATGTTCAACTGACCACACAGTATTCATTTTACATTTAAATTGGTCTTATTTCATCCTAACTTCTGCGTAACAGTGGTTTGTATATAACTTATACATTGTTATGAGTAAATAATTCACAAGGAATTGCCTGTGGCTTATTTTCATTATTTCTCAGATCATTGGCTGCTGATTACAATATTCTATTTGATGATACACCATATCTAATGCTCTTTCACAGTTTCAAAAACTTTTGTGTTGCCTTTTCAATTTACCATTGTTTTCCAATGCTTGAGTAATCAAAATCTTGGCAGCCTTGTTAAAGTAGCCTGTAAATACATATCTCATTACCTAAATGTGATTGTTGGTTTTAATGTTTATTGTTGTTATTCTTGTGCATTTTTGTAGTTAGTGAAATACCCATTGATTTTTCCAAAGGGACATTAATGTATTTTACTAGTTTTTGCTGCAGGTTCGATCTGCTACCTTGGACACCTGGCTTCCAGAGCAGGTTGCGTTTATTCAATGTAAGCTTGTCTATTAGGTTATGGATTTGTCCTTTCTGATTGATATTTGTTATTTCAAGATTGAGTTGGACAAAAGCTGCCACATATGACAATAGCATCTGTTTTATACAGCATTGGGAAATGAGAAGGCAAATAATTACTGGGAAGCTGAATTGCCCCCAAACTATGATAGAGTTGGAATTGAGAATTTTATTCGTGCTAAGTATGTGTCTTGAGATTGCTCTACAATTAGCTTTATTTATTACGCGATGTTTTTTTTTTTGGTAATGTCATATAGTGAAGGTTTTTTGCACTCTCTCTCGTTCTCTCCCTCTCTCTCTTATTTCACTTTTCCTAACAGGTATGATGAGAAAAGATGGATTCCAAGAGATGGACAAGCAAAATCTCCTCCTAGAGGACAGGATGAGAAGACTTCTGTTCATTGGCAGAGACATGGGGAGAACAGTGGGCATGGTTACGCTAATAGTTCTGAAAACTTATTCGATGAAAAGAAGCATGGTCAAACATCAAGTACAAAAGATAGCATTTCTGCTACAAGAATTAGTATTCCAGTTCCTCCTAAAGGACCAGAGCAGGTTTTTATAATATAGCTTCTGCAAGTTGATCATTTCCATTTCTTTTTTCTTTTTTTTTCTTTCATTTTTTTATATGAATTTTTTAAGAATGTTTTTCTGCTGTCACCACTTGCGATTGTAAGCATAAGGGCGGCCACAAAGGCCTGCTTTGGCCAACTTTGTGTGAATCTGAATCCCTTTTTCCAATAGCAAATGTAGACAATTTGTCAGGGCAATTTTTCTTTTCTTTTTTGTGATATAGTAGAATTTAATAGAATTTGCATTATTGGAGGTAGATTTCTTGGGTCTTAAGTAAGTTAGTATTCATCTTGTTCTTCATTCCTCCTTATGAGGTTCTTTGTGCGATGAACATTGTAGTCAGCATTGTGTTTTATCACAATGAAAGCAGGTATAAGAACTTGATATTGCCTGGCATACATGCAACTTAAAAAATAGAGCTGTTGCACCCGATATGATATTAAGTACAAGTTTTCGTGTAACAATTTTGGACCAACCATGTGTGGACTTGGGTTACCAATAGGTGCAAATTTTTGTTAGTTGCTGAACACTGCTAATTCATTTCTAATCTGAATTTGGGCTGCTAATTTTGTTGCATCTTCAAAGGATTAGATTGGTTCTTTTCAAGCTTGAAGGAAGCAACATTGTCTTCCTACTAGCTCAACTATCAAAGATAGAACTCCACCTTCTACTGCAGTGAATGCAAGAATAGTTGCATCAGACACTGTAACCGGATAAGTTCTTGCCAGTGATCCAAAGATGATTAGGATTGATTACTGATCAAGTGGCACCTATGGTTTGGCATGCCTGAAATATTGTGGTTGCACCACAGTATCAGTTACCATGAATGAGGAGGTAAATGTAATGAGGTGAAAACCACTATAGTTCCTAACCACTTACAACTCCTGTGCATACTAGAAAGAGGTCTTTCATGGGCCTAGTTCAAGAAGATCCAACGTGTAAATTGCATCAAAAATCTGCTACATGAATTGACTGAAAAATACCATATTAGTTCCAGCAAGCCTATTTAAGTTCTATACATGCCGAACCAGATCAGCTTCATATCTTAATTGTGAAAAAGCACCCTAACAACAATGTTTATCATGTGAAGAACCTCATATAGAAACTTGAAGGACGAACTAGGATTGAAGCTAGTAAAGAAATCTACTTCCAATGGAGCAAATAAATCTTAAACTTGAAGGACAAATTAGGATTGAAGCTAGTAAAAGAAATCTACTTCCAATGGAGGAAATAAATCTTACCCCAGCACAAACAAGTGAATAAACCTTCATCATACTTGAACAGGGAAAATTAAAAGGTTTCCTATGTATGGAGATATTAAATTCTTTTGCTTATTTGACGTAGATTAGTATTCATCTATTGTTCTGGATTATTTTACCACTGTTCAGTATGACATTGCATGACCGAAATCCATATTATAGAGTTGTTTTACTCCTAAATTTTTCTTCCATTTCCTCTGAATTTTCTTTTGCTTTGTTCTCTCCGTTTGGTTCTCTACTAAATTTTTGTGTGAAAGGAAATATGTTGTTGGCTATCATCTGTAAGGGTGGTAAACCAAATATATACCATGATCAGAAAGAGTGCAATTTATGCCTGCCTAACCACGTATCTATATCTATCAAATTGGTTTACATGTGTGCTCTGATTGTTGCTTCTTTACACTCTGAATGATACTTCTTCTGTAATTTACCATTTCTTATCGTGAGAGAGAGAGGTGTTGGAAAGCTATATCGTTGTGATGTATGACATATACCTGTGATGAATAGGTTATTACTGTTCCAAAGCCTCAACAGGTAGTTCAGAAAACAGAATCAACACCAGCACCAGTTGATGCAAAACATCAGGCCACAGATGCTAATAATGTAGCGTCTCCCCCTAAAGTTGATTTTGCTACTGACCTTTTCAACATGCTATCAATGGACAGTCCCAATGAAAATGGTTCTGAGGCTACTGAGGCTGCTGAGGTTGATGATAATGTGTGGGCAGGTTTCCAGTGTATGTCTCCAAACCTACCCTCAATCTTCTACTGCAGGGATCATCTAATCCATTTCTACAACCTTCATTATCTGTTTTTCAAATCTGGTCAACAGGCTGCTTGCCCCATGTTTAGGCTTAAGGGTGATGATTGTATTTTTCAATGGTTGTTTCTGAGTTGGCCTTTATCAAAATTTGCAGCTGCTGGAGAAACACCACCAACAGCGAAAACTGATTCAAACAAAGCAGTTGAGAGTTGTTCCCAGTCAGCCACTGGAATTGAGGACTTATTCAAAGACTCACCTTCACTCGTAACACCCCCAATTTCAGAGAAACCTCAGAAAGATATAAAAACTGATATTATGAGCCTTTTTGAAAAGGTATATTTTGCAACATCATTTATGTAGCCATTCAACCTTTTATAAAAAATTAGAATCAGCTTGATCTTTTACTTGTTGGAGCAACTGAGTCGTGCATTGTATCTTACCTTTTGACTCTGTCTCCAACTTGAAAGTGAAAGACAATAATTATTAATTTGCATCAGATTTTATCCTTTTGTGGCTAGTGAATGTCTTTGATTGCAAGTATACATTGGTTTATCCTGTGGTTTGTTTGCAATGCAGTCCAATATGGTGTCGCCATTTGCTCTGCATCATCAACAACTTGCTATGTTGGCACAGCAGCAGTCCCTCCCGATGGCTGCTGCATCCAAATCTGCCAGGCTCAATGGAACAAGCCTACCCTCTCACAATTTGCCAAACCTTGGCAACCAAATTCCTGGCATCATCATGCCAGGTGGACAGGCTGATCCGCAGAAATTTATGCAGGTAGAATCCATAACAGCACCTGCGTCTATCCATAATTCTGTTTGATCAACTTTCATTTGGTGATGTTGTGTTTTGCTATATTTTCAATTGAATTAGGCCATGGGCATGGGACAGATGCATCCGGGGTTCATGCCAGGTGGACATGTTGATCTGCAGAAACTTATGCAGGTAGAATCCATAATAGCCCCACATCTATCCACTATGCTGCTTTATCAAATTTCATTATGTGATTTTGTGGTTTTCCTATATTTTTAAATGAATTAGGCTATGAGCATGGGACAAACACATGCAGGGGTCATACCAGGTGGACAGGCCGATCTGCAGAAACTTATGCAGGTAATCCATAACAGCACCTGTATCTATCCATAATATTGTTTAATCAACCTTCATTTGGTGATCAAGTGGCTTTGTGATATTTTCAATTGAATTAGGCAATGAGCATGGGACAAACTCATCCAGAGGGGAACTCTGTCCCATATCCAACATCCAGGTATCTCTTTCATGGATGTATTCTCTATGGTGATTTAGCCTAATTTATTACTAGGTTTGGGCATAAACAAAACCACTGTACCTATAGCTGTTGAATTTATCATATTTTTTTTTATTGTTTGCATAAAAATTCTTGTCTCGTTGCTTGCATGTTTGAATCAATTTATTTTGGGGTTAATTTGCATGTAGCTGTGCATAAACAAGGAAATTTTGTGCACAAAATCTCCGTGGGTTTTGCTAAGATGCAATGGTTGTACAGTTTGTTTATCAGTGTTGTTTTTGTGTATATTTTAGAAGTGCCTCCCAGTTTTGGTTTGGTTATGGTATTAGTGAAGGCATACAACTCTTTACAATTTGTTCACGCCTCTTTGGCAGTGAATTCCCTTGTACTTCTGTTGTTTCCAAAAACTCCAATTTCGATTTGGTATGTGGAATCCTCAATTGATGCTCAGAGCTTTGAGGGTCATATATTACTAATTGATGATGTGTGAAGCACATTACTAAATTTCACGCTCGCATTCTACATGTTCACGAATTCTTAAGTCTCTCTTGCTTGTAGCTTTTCTACTATTGGGCAAGCTAACCCTGCTAATGGTGCGACAAACACTGGACAAAATCGAAATTCATCTGCATCCCCAGTTTCATCAACTCCACCTTGCCAGTCAGGAAAGGATTATGATTTTTCTTCATTAACGGCAGGAATGTTCGGAAAACATTGAATGACTTTAAGCAGTCAGACCATACCAAAATAGTTATATCACAGGAAAATAGCACACTAAAAGTTCTTTTTCTTTCTTTCGTTTTTTTTTTTTTAAATTGCTCCTCGGTACTAGGGGTTGTAAACTATTTGTAGAGGCATTTTCAGCTTTTCTTCTTCATATTTGGGTGATTGCTTCATTTGTACGGGTAGGTGTATCCACAGTAATAAGATGAGTTTTTATTGATTGTATTATTTTCTACCATCTGATCTTATTGGCATATCCTTGTTTTAAATATTTACTTCTACGGATTCTCAAAATCAAGTACGATATATGTGCAATTTGTTAAAGTTATGACTGAATTACATGTGGATCATTGACATTTGAGAAATTGAGGTTAGTCGTTGTTAATTTAGAAAAAAAATTAACTAAAACATTTGTTTTAGTAAAAAATTAAATTATTTACTCGTACTTAACATGGATTGTATTTACAGCTGCATGAGTTGATGATTACGACATTTCAGTCTTAATCTAACTACTGTTTTGAAATTTGGGAACAAATAAATAAATAAAATATGTCATAAATTTTTTAAATTTTGGTTGAATTTGTCAGTAATGGATAAAATTTAACAGGTCGTTAAAATTGTTCAAATGTATTTATTTCATTAAACTGTTGGTTTGTGGCATATATTCCAGGAGAAGAAAATATTTGATTTCACCGACTATAATCCATAATTGCCGGGGATTGGTTTTTGATGGTTTGAAATTACAAATATATCCTCACTTAGGCATGTCCTAAGCTATCCAATTGTTTGGATTAATGACTGTTATTGGAATGGCAGTTGTGTCCCTTAAAGTTTATTTATTTTTGTGTTAACTCCCCACAGTGACCTAACTATTAGATAACATTTTTTTTTTCAAATTAGATCCTATAGATGTGCATTAAAAATTCTAATGGAAACCTAAATTTACCAAGTGAAATTTACGATCTCAATTTTTTTTTTGTGTGTGTGTCTTAAAAAAATTCCTTTTGTAAAATGCAAGCATCCAGTGCCATCATCAATTGTTTTCTCCTAATCACAAGGTCTTTAATAGGTTCATTCATAACCTAAGGCTGCCATGTGCAGAGTTATCAGTCAACCAAACGTGTTTTTGTTTGTTACGAACGATTTCCATGGTTTTCTTCATCAAAATTAGGTACAAAATATTGGACTAGAAAAAAGGGCACAAAATGAAGGCAAGTTGAGATTATATTAGAGGTCTGAAAAGTAACACACCACCACAACCAACCATTACAATTAGTATTTTGTTAGACCAGAATAACATCAAGTGACACGTGTCAATCTCCTATCCACTGGGCGGTTTGATGAGGTAGTACACTATGGAATCACGGTCATCTTCTTCGGATCATTTGTTCTTCTTGGTAAAGTCAAATGTAATTTGGTCATGGACATATTTTGATAATTTCTTACGTGTCAAACACTTCGACGTCATCTACTGTATCTTTTGCTTCTCCGAAGAAAATTACTTTGAGGAGACGAGACGAGACGAGACGAGACGAGATAAAGAATCAACCAATCATATGTTCCATAAGTTGCCGTGGGAAAACACTACCATGTTACATAATAAATTTGAGGGTAAAAAAAATTATATACCCTAATGTTTAATTAAAAATATAATTTAATTTTTACTATTCTAACAAATTTTCATAAAAATTTTAATTCATAAATTTTGATAGAAGTAAAAATAATTTGATGTATTCAACTTTCAAAATAATTATAATTAAAAAGATAATATTATGATTATTATTATTATTAAAAATTAATTTTGTATATATATATATATATATAAGTTCTTTTCTCTGATTTTTAACTTTTTATACAAAAAAATTGTAATTTAAATTTACTTTGTGAGATTTAAGGTGTTTACATATGGGCTTTAACTATATATGTAATACATACAATTTCAATCTTTACCTAATATTGGAGTGTGTTTTTTCGTTTGATTATTATAATACATAAATATTATAGCGATTGTATTAATACATATCAACCAATTTTGCAATTTCTATTGCCTCTAAATGCTATAACTTTGATTTCTATAGTATAATGGTAACATTATCTCTGTCTCTTTTTATTAAGTTTAAAAAAAATAAAATAAAAAATAATGGATATTTGTGAATTACAAAATACAATAATTTTTGCACGTGCAAGAAGACACGTATCTATAAATTTTCTTCTCTGGATCTTTAAATTCAATGAATTTACTGTTGATATTATGATTATTGTCCGAGATTTAACAACCCAATTTCGACTCAACTTTTTATAGACTATAATATCAATTTGACTTCGATGGTCCAATTATTACACTACCCAACAAATGATAAAATCTTTCTGTCATGCTATAATAATTTTAAAAAAATAAAACATGCAATTAAATTGTTAAAGAAATAAAATTCAACCACATTCACATCTGTAGATTGATAATAAATCAATGGATTGAAGGAAATGTCCATTTCAAGCATGGAAATCAATCACCGTCCCACTTGACAAGGAAAGTCCACAGAACTCCAAGCACTCAATTTTTTTGGTATGGAAAATTGAAATTATCATAATTATTAGAAACCATTTCTAATTATAATTGAAAATACAATACAATACAATAGAATAGAATAGAATTCTACGTATTGCGTGTACAAAAAGTTCTGCTAATTAATTATAATTATTTGCTCGAAGACTTATTATGTATTACAAGTTATGATTTCGACGCAATAATTATTAGGCAATGTAGCGTCGGCAGGTCAATGACTTGTAGTTGCCAAATAAAATTTCTCTTGGTCATTCGGTAAATTGGACAAGTTTCTATATTATAAACTTAGAATAGACGACTGAGAGTTACCATATATATATATATATGACTGAGAGTTACGATATATAATTTGAAGAAACAAAATAAATATATAATTGATGTTTGTTCTCTGACGGACTGTAATTAATTAAAATTATAAATATTTGTATATTTTATTTTCTAAGTAGTATGGACAAAGACATGTACATCGGATTCCGATGTGTTAGATGGTTATTGTCCTTATTTGCAGACTTCGATAGATCATAGATCGCTATTTACAAAGTTCATCATTCCATAAACTGAATTATTGTGAATTAAAGTTTAATTAAATAAATGTTATTAAATTTAATTAACATAAATCTTAATTATGAATAAGTAATAAACTTAAATTTATATATTATATTTTATAAGTTATCACAAAGTCAGATTCAATGGTATAATCAAAATTTCGATAACTTAAAATTTTAATTTTAATGATATATTCTTACAAAATAAATTATAAAATTTGACAATTATCCAAACTTATTTGTAGTATCTGATTATTTAAATTTATGGTCATAGTTCATTCAATAAATTATTTATTAAACAATAATATTTATTTGTAAATTTAATTTACAAATATAGATATATTAAGATAATTATTAGAGTATTTGACTTGAGCTAAATAAGTAATTAAAAAAGTATTATGAGCTTACTTTTAATTATGGGCATTAAATAGAGAATTAATTAAGCAGTGATTATTAGTCTAAGACTAATTCTCTATTTAATTAAAAGAGTTTAATTAAATAGAATTTTATTTTGTTAACATAGGTCACTAAAGTAGTAAAGTGCAATTCTAAAATTTTAGTGAAATGACCCAAAATTAACTTAAAAAATCATATGGGTTGTGAGATAATTGAATCTGAATTTTTTTAATTTAGAGCTAGAAAGTCTGGGTTATGAGATAACTAAATCTGGACTTTTCTAAATTGGAGCTAGAAAGTCCATGGATTTGCTATCTCTACTCTCTCGTCGCTTATTGAAATCATTCTCAAACTCTCAAGAAGTACTTGTAAAAATGGTAGTTTTATGTGAAATCTAGATACATTCTTTTTAAAAATATATATATAATAATTTTCACATAAAATAAAATTTACCCACACAAATAAAGGTTTTGAATATACAAGAGAAGTTTGTAGCCACGTTATCAATTTGGTATTAAAATAACTTTCTAATCTTATATATAAAATAAATCAAAAACGATTTTTTAATATAATTCTAATTATTAAAATTATTTTTTTAAAACAAACATCTAAAACTTACTTTATATTATATGTTAACTAATATTATTGCAGTTTTGTATATATATATATATATACATAATGCTACAATTAACTAATCATGGTTGATTGACTGATTGATCGAAAGTCCAAAATTTTGAATGGTTATTCACAACATTTCTAGTTATATATGAAGAAAAAGGGTAAAATAAAAGCAAAATATATCTACTGAGTAAAAAATTTACAACATTGTACAAGAAAATAAATTTAAAAAAAAAAAACATAATCAAACGATGAAGATCCAATAGCTTGAATTAATTATTATCCTATTCAAGTTCAACGCCTTATATATATCTAGTTTTATATTTTGTTCCTCTAGGCCGCGTGCCCCCGTGGTCGGTCGGTCGAGACTGCATCCCCAACGGAGTGAGTTTGTCACATGGGGAACCCAAAACACGCACATCGATGGCCGAATAATCAGGATCCTCAAAGGAAACAGCCCTTAAGAAATAAGAATACAAGAAACAAATATTAATTATTTGCAGATTGTGTTTATCTATGGATTAAAAAATTCCATTAATTATAACCCGCATCTGCATGCCAAGTGGTTTGATGGGTTTAGATTCTCTATAAAGAATAGGCTGAAAATTTCTTGAAATATGAAGAAATGACAATACCTTAGCTGTTTGAATATGCCATGGCACAAACCATTAATTGAATTCTGTATTTGTTCCATTTGTGATTAAATTTAGTACATTGGAAAATTAAAGGTAAAATAAACAAAATTGGCAGGAGAAGGGTCTGTGTTCAACATATACACGACAGCTAAAAGGTAAGTCTAAAAGACAATTATTTCAGTTGTATAAAATCATGTAGTTTATGTGGCCAGAGATCAACTTAGTCACATGGTTTGAATTTTTCATAATTCATCAAAATTCTCTCTTGTGTATATTTCTCAAATTCTTAAAAAAAATAAAATCTCATGAATTGTTAAATTTTTAGTTTGAGATCGATATTTATTTATAAGAAATTATAAATTTATTTACTATTGAAACGGTGTAGTTATATAATTATTATGAGATAAAAACTAAAATATTAAATATAAATTTAAAAATAAATTATTTTTATAAAAAAAATTAATATTATCAAACACTTTTTTATAATTTTATTTTTAAAATTATATGAAAATTTGTAATATCAAATATATTCTATGATGATGCATAATTTACACATTGTTATATATA
>JAVXUL010000008.1:14138518-14158689 GCA_035590515.1 Trichilia minutiflora | reverse complement strand
AGTCAAATTTTTAGTTTCTAGTAAGAATGGTTGAGTTTCTCTAGAATCATAACTCTGAATTTTAATGATGATATTTAGGTATGCTTTGTACCAGATTTGTAGTAGTAGTGAAAATTGAAATCTGCAGATTTGTTGAGCTCTGCAGTAGCAACTCTGAAGTTAAAACTCTGTTTTTTGTTCTTAGTTTTCTTGCAGCTCAAACACTCTCTTCATAATTCCATTTTACATCCAACACGGTCAACCATCTCTCTAACCTCCTTCATTATCTCTACAGCTCCACCTTCATTAATCTTTTGGGTTGAATTTGTTTTTCAATGCACATTTCATCAATCTTCGTTAAACAAACTTGTAAATCCTTTTGAAACAAATTACAAAGGCTCATCAACCATGGGTTCATCCAAAAATTCATTTACTCATATAATACAATAGATTTGGATATAATACCTCTTCTAGACAAGTACGAATAGCAACAAAAAGCATTAGCTTGATTCTGTTATAGTTTCCCTTATACAAAACTTTGCAAGCTGATAAAAGAGCTGAAATTGCAATTACTGATGACCTGAAACTTACAAACCTGATATTTGCAACAAAAATGAAGAAGTGAAAACG
This sequence comes from Trichilia minutiflora, assembly GCA_035590515.1. Classification (NCBI taxonomy): domain Eukaryota; kingdom Viridiplantae; phylum Streptophyta; class Magnoliopsida; order Sapindales; family Meliaceae; genus Trichilia; species Trichilia minutiflora. The sequence goes on along the minus strand of JAVXUL010000008.1, from coordinate 14,158,080 downwards.
AAAAAAATAAACGTAGAGAAATAATTCTCTACAAAAAAAAAATAATTAACTAATATTATTCTGAATGATCAAAGTAATAAATCCTACATTACAATGATTTCCATTATTTATAGAGGTCTAGGATTTAACAAACTTATGAAATAAGTAATAGTAGTGACCATGTAAACTTGGTGATCAATTAACCGAGCAATTTTACTGACTAAATGGTTATAGAAATTAAAAGTAAATTTAATAAACAAGAAAAAAATCTTTAGATTTCTCTAGAACATTTTTAAAAAAAGTAAATTCTAAACAATATTAAATACTGGTTATTAGAATGAACTAGTGTTGTACAAACTATTTTGCCATCATGTGTTCTGAAAACATGATGAATAAACGAAAATTGTGGTAGGGGTTCAAGAATAGGAGAGTGCTGAAGTAGGCAGGCCATGAATCGAGCATCATCCTCGTTAGGAGAAAAAGCTGAGCTACAAATGTTTTATATTTTGCCGAACGATACAAAAAAAAAATAAAAAATCTTTCGAACTGCAAAATTTGCATTGAGAGAGAAGAGATCATGAGTTAAATCAATTAGTTAAGATGCTGGTTTAATCGTAAGCTTTCTTATGAAAGGCATTCATCTTTACCAGAAAAATAACTATGTCAAGTCTAATACTACTTTATTCAAATTCGGGAGCATCCTTAAATGATCATTCTTCAGATAATAATGATTGTATACGAATAAATATCACGTGTTTGTGAACTTTGACAAAGTTCTAAGCATATACCTTTCAAAGACGGGCTGTTGAACACACAATCAACTTATGCAGATGCTTGCTCTTCAAATTTGGGATGAAACACAATCAGAGAAGAAATCTAAAATCCATTTCTAGTTTCAGTAAGGAATGGCAAGTAAATATGCGAGAAGACAAAATATTAATGCTTATGGTTATATGTCAGAGTACAAATTTTAAGCTTCTGATCTTGGGCCTAACTACTGCACTTATCCATGCATCAATATGATTTAAGAAGCATCACTTGCATATTTGAATTTAAGTTGAAGTTGGATTATATGATTTTATTTGTCATGGTAGATCAAACAATTATCCACGAAATTCATAAACCTTTTCTTGTTACTCATAAACTCTTTTGAAGCAATGATTCGGGAAGAAATTGTAATTTCCGCCACGTCTTTGACAAACCGAGAGTTCATATGGTATTCTTTGCTGGGATAAAGGAGATAATGTAGCACAGTCTTGAATCATGTAGAGAGCTTATTCTATCAGAAACAGAATTCTCATCGAGCAACTGTTCGAGTTTCCCTGATTTCTAAACAGCACTTTCATGTTGCCCTGCCCTCCATGCCTTCACCACGCACATGAAATATTGGTTCATGTTGATTCCTAAAATTTTCAGGACGGAACTTCCAAACATCACACATATTTTTTTTCTTTCGCAAATGGAATTACTCGTGAGTTTCGCCTCAGGTTGTTAAAGTCATCGCAATGTCTATCTTCCAATGATCTGAAATCACAGAAAAGAAACTAGGAGTGATCTTGGTTTCCTGAGGTAAAAACTATAATATTTAAGTACAGTTTGGAATTAAAGAAAAAGATGTGGTATATATTTAAAAAAAAAAGAGAGAGAGGGTTTCAGGAATAATGTCGTAGATGAGGTGGTTGTTCTTTGCTTCTAATCCCTTTGGCATTGGAATGGGATTAATATTTATAGTAGTTGGTGAGATATCTTCCAAGCCCTCACATATGTGAGACGCCAAAGAATGAAAGTAGCGGGTATTTGTCAGAAATATTTGCATGCAACTAGATTGGCCAGCATAATTACTATTTAAGTTATAGCACGGCCTGTATAAAACCTAAAATGTGATATGATAGTCCGCAATAATCTCGAGATTTTTGCTAATTCTTTTTCATCATTTTTCTTTTTGGTTGAATTTGATACAATTGTTGAGGTTATTATTTTGACTTGGTTATTGGTGTCCTTCTCGCTTTCAATGGCCTTGGTATTTGTCTTTGATTCGGTGGAAATCGAGGGCGATCCAGGCTATAGTAGGATGGTTGGATGTCCTCGTCTAATGTCAAAATACTAATATAGGATCAATAAAGGTTGGATGTCCTCGTCTAATGTCACAATATTAATGTAGGATCGATAAAGTTTTACCTAAACAGTTGTCTTTATTTTCATCCACTAAGTTTTTCTGTTGAAATGAAACTTCAGTAGAAAACTTTAGTAAAAATTTATAGTTTTTTTTGCCCTCCCAAATTCTTGTTTTGTCTTTCTAAAACTTGTTTTTATCGGTCCTCTTCTGCATGCTTGATCCAGTACTCCTCCAACTCTCTAACTAATTGGAAGGATCTCACTTGTCCTTATCGTTGATCGACTTGTCAAAGGCACAATCACATTGGCCTGTGAGTCTTGTAAGGATTCCAGATTAAAATCAATGGACCCATGCTAAAAAGATTTCATAATAAATTTATTGAAAATACCTCATGAAACTAAAAAGCTTAAGATATCATAGTTCGAGGATTAGAAAGCTCAGCGGTTGTAACAATAATTTTGTAAAATGTATTGATAAAAATAAAGAGTTCGTTCATGTGCACATCACAGCACAATCCCATACGTTCTTCAATTTATCTTATTTTATCAGAGTATGCTTGGATAACTGGTTTTTACGTAGTTTTAAAAATAAAATTATAAAATATATTTAATTACATTAACTTTTAATTGAATCTATTTATATTTTAATTAATATAATTTTTATCTCATAATAATAATTAAAAATTAAAAATAATTATGTAATTATAGTGCCTCAACATTAAACATGTTGTTAGTAGTTTGGTGAATGATTATTAGATTCACGCATCTACGTGTGTAGTATGGTGGTTCCATCTCGTAAAAGATGATTGTTGTTTTGCGTCTGATCTGAGTTCGATCTATCGAAAGTGTATTATTTGTAAGAGTATGATGTAGTCGTAGGTTTTACTTGAATTACCCTTTTTACATGACGGTTGCTTCGCGTCTGTCTGGAATTCGATAGATTAAGATTTTTCACGCATATAAAAAAAAAGATTATTAGATTTATACTTTCAATTTTTTTAATGTTTAGCGTTGAATAGTATAATATACTGTATAGAAGAATCCTCAAACGGAAATAAACATATGGATGCTTATTTCAAAGTTTAGCATATTTTCTGCCAAAAATGTCAAATATTTTTCCTTGTGACAAGGAAAAGGTACTTAACAGTGTCTCTCTTTCTTTTTTTTTGGTTACTTTTCGTTAATTAAATTTTAATTTTTCACTCAAAATCACAATAAATCAATATCATGCTCATTCTCGAGTTTTATTTCCTTATTTTGAGCTAAAAATTTCAAGCAAAGCTTAAAATACTCACAACCACCTAACCTCCAGCACTTTGATAATCTTTCAAGGTCCTGATAACTGATAAGGCATAAGGGACCTACGGAGCAAAATTCGATTTATTAAATGTATACTCAATATCATCAAGTTCAATGAAAAAATTAGCTGAGACAATTTAAAAGAATAAATAAAATCAATCAAAATTAATTAATTTTAGGCATAATCTACGATTTGTTATTAAAAAAAAATAAAAAACTTGCACTCATTTTTCTTTTAGCATTAATTCCCTGTTCAAACTTTATATCTATTGAAGTATTAAGAATAAAAGATTGAGGATTTTTTCTCTGATTTATTTTTTATTAGACGGATGTGTAACATTAGTTCTGGGTTAACAGCATCCGATTACTTTTACTGTAACATCATTGATTATTAAATTGAATTATACTTCACTTCATTAATTTGATTATTAAATCGAATTATACTTCACTTCACTTCATTAATTTGATCTATTATTTGAGATGGGTGGATTGAAGTTTTCTTGGTATATGAAAAAAATTATTAATTATGTAATGCTTAAATTTGTTTGATTTGCATAAATATTCATATTTACTTACAATAATCTCTATAGTGTTAGGTTGTTAGCATAATATGGTAATGTTAGCTTAATTTTATGTCTACTTGAAATTAGGTGGGATAAATATTCTTATGAATGTAGAAGAAATTAATATATATAATAAAAAAATTTAATTTAAAGGCTTTTGAATATTTAAAAAGATGTATATAGTAAAGATTATTTTTTTAAATTTTACTTTAATTGGTGTATAAAATTAAAAAAAAAAGTATTTAAAATAAATATTAAAGTGCAAATAGATTCATTCACAAAATTCATCCACATTTAATTAAATATAAAGAGTTAATATTTAAATTACTACTACCATTCTATCGATTATTATACTACTCCCTATCGATCTAATAAATCTCCCCCAGAAACCTAAGATTTTTTTTTGTTTCATTTTAAATTTATCCTTTAAATAAAATATAAAATACAAAGTAAAATCAAATTATCATTGCGCACAATGTGTAAAAAATATCTTCTTCTTTTTTTTAATCCTTTTTAATCATATAATTGAAACGAACTACACTCATCAAAATTTTCTACACCTAAATTTTTATAATTGATTAATAAAAATTCTTGAGTGAAATAAATGTATCACATTATTTAGCAAATCCATTAATTAAAATAGTGATAATAAGAAAAATTATTATACATGTCACATTGTTATTATATGGTTCTACTTAAATTTTTTTACCAATCATAACACAACGTGTCGAAGAACAAGCACCCACCACAACTAACGACATCAAGGTGGCTGCAACTCCCTTGCACATACCCGCAACATGATTTTTTTAATAAATAAATCGAAAAAATATAGAATTAATTACCTATCTATTTTTTATAAACAAATTTTAATTTCAATTAAAAAAAGGTCAGTAAGCGAAGGCAAGACAACTATCTTTTCATTGTTAATTTGTCCTTTCTGTGCATTTCTCTTCTCTGCTTTCCTTCCACAAATAATCAGAGAAAATTGTTAGGGAGAAACAGAAGGAGATAAGAGGGGAGGGACCGCAAAGACCAGATTGCCCGCGCATTTCGTGTCAATTTTCATTTCGCTCTCTCGGAGGCTGCGATTTCACAATGAACGAGAAGGCGAACGTCTCCAAAGAGCTCAACGCGAGGCATAGAAAGGTAACCGTTTTTTGCTAAACTCATTTTCCATAAAACTTGAATTTTCGATTCAATCATTCTCGTAGATTCAATTCTGTTTACATCTGCTTGACTTGATTGATCTGTATCCTGATTTTGCAATTGACATGATTTTGTAAAGTATTCATCTATTGAGTCGTCAGTTTATGCTTTTGAGGAGGTTCAGGTAGCTTCAACATTGATATTTTCGCTAATTTTGTTTGCTATCTGTGTTTTGATTTAATTTGTTGATAAAAATGTAAAATTTGGCTTATAAATAATTGTTTATATTAAAACTTGATCAAATGGTGTGGTGTATGATCAATGGGGAACATGATTCTGAAATTAAGATTCACTGAGTTTTAAGGTTGGTGAATCGAGCTTAAGAGAGGTGTCTAATAGTCTGATGCTTTTATCTATCAGATCTGATTTACATTGGCAATGTAGAACAAAAGATCTGGAGGAATAAGATCATTGTAGATAGTTATATATAGATTGATGGCATCTGGATTCCACTTATTTATCAGTCATACTGGATGCCAGAGTTTAATGCATGTGTTAGGCTGTGATTTTGTTAGATGAAGGAATGACTCAATTTTTGATGGCTTTTCTCAGTTTTGGAGGCAGAGATTTTGAATTTTATTTATTTTTCCCTTCCTTATTATCCATTAGTCTGCTTAGATTCTGATTTCTGAATTTTTATACTTGTAGATTCTCGAAGGTCTTCTTAAGTTGCCAGAGAATAAGGAATGTGCTGATTGCAAAGCCAAGTATGTATCTAAAAGATCTGACACAGATAAGACAGATATCATGATATTTTTTCGTTTTTTTTGAAATAGACATCGTGACATTGAAGAACTTTATGTTTGCAATAGAAATTGGCTCAATGATAGAACTTATGTTGTGTTATAACTTTACATGCTTTTCATATGCATCGCTTGCTAAAAGGTACTTTGATTGACATGCAGAGGTCCAAGATGGGCTAGTGTGAATTTGGGTATCTTTATCTGCATGCAGTGTTCTGGGATTCACAGAAGTCTTGGCGTACATATATCAAAGGTAATGAAATTTGATTCAAATGTATGTTTATCAGTTTCTGAAACACTTTGAGGGGGATTGGGCTGTCTAGGTATCATAGTTCCATGTTATATAGACGGTACAAATAATAATTTAACCTCCAGTCACTAGTTCTTTGTGATTTACTATCTGGACCATACAGACAAGAGATTAAAGGTTTTGGATAAATTGGCTACTATCTGAACTCTTAGTAACTGTCAAATAGTTTTCTGCTTTTACATGATTTTTTTCAAAGTTGAGCATGCTACTGTGAATTGTTCAAAAAGTTAGATCATTTAAGATAACTTTTTCATTCACCATGTTCTATTGACTACACTGTTCATTTTACATTAGATCGATCGTATTTCATCCTAACTTCTACGTAATAGTGGTTTGTATATAATTTATACAGTGTTATGAGTAACTCATAAGGAATTGTTTGTGGCTTATTTTCATTATTTCTCAGAACATAGGCTGCTGATTAAAGCATACTATTTGATGATACACCATATCCAATGCTTCTCGGTTCAAAAACTTTTGTGTTGACTTTTGACTTTACCATTATTTTCCAATCTCGAGTAATCAAAATATGGCAGTCCTAAAGTAGCCTGTAAATACATAGCTGATCACTTAAATGTGATTGTTGTTTTTAATGTTTATTGTTGTTATTCTTTTGCATTTTTGTAGTTAGTGAAATACCCATTGATTTTTCCAAAGGGTGTGTATGTATTTTACTAGTTTTTACTGCAGGTTCGATCTGCTACCTTGGACACCTGGCTTCCAGAGCAGGTTGCATTTATTCAGTGTAAGCTTGTCTATTAGATTATGGATTTGTCTTTTCTGGTTGATATTTTTTCTTGCAAGATTGAGTTGTACAAAAGCTGCCACAGATGACAATGGCATCTGTTTTATACAGCAATGGGAAATGAGAAGGCAAATAGTTACTGGGAAGCTGAGTTGCCCCCCAACTATGATAGAGTTGGAATTGAAAATTTTATTCATGCTAAGTATGTCTCTTGAGATTGCTCTACTGTTAGCTTTATTTTAACACAGTGTTTTTTATTTTTGGTTATGTGGATGTAGTGAAGGTTTTTGCCACTCTCTCTCTCTTTCTCCATCTCTCTCTCTTATTTTGCCTTTTCTTGCAGGTATGATGAGAAAAGATGGATTCCAAGAGATGGACAAGAAAAATCACCTCCTAGAGGACGGCATGAGAAAGCTTCTGCTCATTGGCAGAGACATGGGGAGAAAAGTGGGCTTGGTTATGCGAATAGGTCTGAAAACTTATTTGAGGAAACAAAGCATGGTCAAACATCAAGTACAGAAGATAGCATTCCTGTTACAAAAATTAGTATTCCAGTTCCGCCTAAAGGACCAGAACAGGTTTTTGTAATATAGCTTTTGCAAGTTGGTTGTTCCCATTTTTACTGCTTGTTTTTTCTTTCATTTTTTTGTAAAAATTTTTTTAAGAATGTTCTTCTGCAAACACTACTTGCAATTGTGATCATAAGGGCGCTCACAATGGCCTGTTTTTGCCAACTTTGTGTGGAAGTGCCCTATGTTATTAAGTTCCTTTTGCCAGTAGTAATTTTAGACATTTTTTCAGGGCTATTTTTCTTTTCTTATTTGTGTTGTAGTAGAATTGAGTAGAATTCACTTGCGTTATTGGAGGTAGATTTCTTCGGTCTTATTAAGTTAGAATTCATCTTGTTAGAATTCATCTTGTTATTCATACGTCCTGATAAGAATCTTTGTGTGATGAACATTGTAGTCAGCGTTCTCTTTCAATGCAGTGAAAGAGGTGTAAGAACTTGATATTGTTGGGCATACATGCAACTTAAATAGAGCTGTTGCACTTGATATCATATTAAGTACAAGTTTTTGTGTAACAAGGTTGGAGTAACAATGTGTGGACTGGGTTTACCAATAGGTGAAAATTTTTGGTAGTTGCTGAGCAGCACCTTTCAATTTCTAATCTAAATTTGGTTTACTAATTTTGTTGCACCTACAAAGGATTAGATTGGTATTTTTTGAGCTTGAAGGAAGCAACACTAGCTTCCTAATAGCTCAACTGGCAAAGATACAACTCGACCTTCTAATAGTTGCATCAGAGCCTGTAACTGGATAAGTTCTTGCCACTGGTCCAAAGATAAATAGGGCTTTGATTAATGGCCAAATCTTACTTTCAATTCATAATCGGCTTGCCCGCTCGTTTACTCCTGGGAACTACTTGATCCCTCCCTTTCAAAACAAGGAACTTCAAAGCCAGGGTTAGTTTTTTAAGTTTGGCGGGAAAGCGAAGCGATCCGAAGCGAAGAAGGAGAGTTCTTTCTTGACGTGCTACCGATCGCCGCGGCAACAAGGGAACAACGAACCGTCGACATCGAGTAGCACCCATGGCTTGTCAAAGCCAATATTGTAATAGTGAATGCAAGAATAGCTGCATCAGACATTGTAACTGGAAGTTCTTGCCAGTGGTCCAAAGATGATTAGGGCATTGGTGAATGATCAAGTAGCACCTATGGTTTGACATGCCTGAAACTTTTTGTGGTTGCACCACCAAGGCCAGTAAACAGAATCATTTACCAGCAATGAGGAGGTAACTGTAATGACTTTCTTGCTTTGCGGCTAATGAATGTGGAGGTGAAAGCCATTATATCTACGAGAACTCCCTATCTAGTTATAACTCCTGTGCATAACAGAAAGAGGTCTTTTGTGGGCCTAGCTTGAGAAGATCCAATGTGTAAATTACACCAAAAATCTCCTGCTATTTAAGTTCTATACATCCCAGACTGAATCAGCTTCTTATCTTCTTAATTATAAAAGTGCACCCTAACAACAATGTTTATTATATTAAGAACCTCATGTGGAAATTTGAAGGACAAATTAGGATTAAAGCTAGTAAAAGAAATCTACTTCCAATAGAGCAAATTAATCTTACTCCAGCACAAACTAATGCATAAAACTTCATCCTACTTGAATAGGGAAAGTCAAAAGGTTTCCTATGCGAGGAGAAATTATCCTACATTAAGTTCTTTTGCTTATTTGTTGTAGATTAGTATTCCTCTATTTTTTTGTATTATTGCCACTGTTCAGTCTGACATTGCATTACCGAAATCCATATTGAGTTGTTTTCCCCCTAAATATTTCTTCACTTTCCTCTGAATTTTCTTCTGCTTTGTTCTCTGTTTTGGTTTTCAACTATGCTTTTGTGTGAAAGCAAATATGTTGTTGCCTGTCATCTGAAGTGTGGTGAACCTAATATATACCGTGTTCAGAAAGAGTGGAATTTATTTCTGCCTTACCACATTTGTATATCTATGAAGTGGGTTACGTGTGTGCTCTGATTGTCACATCTTTGCACTCTGAATGGCTCTTCTTCTGTAATTACCATTTCTTATAGTGAGAGGCAGGTAAAAGCTATATCGTTATGATTTATGAAATACCTGTGATGAATAGGTTATTGCTGTTCCAAAGCCTCAACAGATAGTTCAGAAAACAGAATCAACTGCAGCACTTGTTGATACAAAAGATCAGGCCTCAGATGCTAATAATGTAGAATCTCCCTCTAAGGTTGATTTTGCTACTGACCTTTTCAATGTGCTGTCAATGGACTGTCCAAGTGAAAACGGTTCTGAGGTTGCTTCTGCTGATGACGATGTGTGGGCAGGTTTCCAGTGTATGTCCCCAACCTTCCTTCAATCTTGTACTACAGGGATCATCTAATTATTTCTACAACCTTCATTATCTGTTTTAAATCTGGTCAATAGGCTGCTTGCCCCCTGTTTAGGCTTAGGGGTGTTGATTGTATTTTTTATGGTTGCTGCTGACTTGGCCTTTATCAAAATTTGCAGCTGCTGGAGAAACACCACCAACAGAGAAAACTGATTCAACCAAAGCAGTTGAGAGTAGTCCCCAGTCGGCCACAGGAATTGAGGACTTATTCAAAGACTCGCCTTCACTTGTAACACCCCCAATTTCAGAAAAACCACAGAAAGATATAAAAACTGACATTATGAGCCTTTTTGAAAAGGTATATGTTGCAACATCATTTATATAGCCGTGCAACTTTTCATAAGAAATCTAAACCAGCTTGATCTTTTGTCTGTTGGAGCAACTGAGTCTTGCATTGTTTCTTAACCTTTGACTGCACCTCATACATGAAAGCAAAAAATGATAATTATGAGTTTCCGTCAGATTTTATCCTTTTTTGGCTAGTTAATCCTTTTGATTGTAAATATACATTGTTCTAATCTTTTGGCTTGTATGTGATGCAGTCCAATATGGTGTCGCCGTTTGCTCTGCATCATCAGCAACTTGCTATGTTGGCACAGCAGCAGTCCCTCCTGATGGCCATTGCATCCAAATCTGCTGGGCCCAATGGAACAAACCTACCCTCTCACAATTTGCCAAACCTTGGCAACCAAATTCCTGGCATGGTCATGCCAGGTGGACAGGCTGATCTGCAGAAATTTATGCAGGTAAAACCATAAAATCACTTGCATCTATCAATAATTCTGTTAGATTGACTTTCATTTGGTGATGTTGTGTCTTTGCTATATTTTCAATTGAGTTAGGCTATGAGCATGGGACAAATATGTCCAGGGCTCATGCCAGGAGGACAGGTTGATCTGCAGAAACTTATGCAGGTAGAATCCATAATAGCACCCCCATCTATTCACTATGCTGTTTAATCAACTTCCATTTGGTGATTTTGTGGTTTTCCTATATTTTCAATGGAATTAGGCTATGAGCATTGGACAATCACTTCCAGTGGTCATGCCAGGTGGACAGGCCGATCTGCAGAAACTTATGCAGGTAAACCATAACAGCACCTGCATATATCGATAATGCTGTTAAATCAACTTTCATTTGGTAATCAAGTGGTTTTGGATATTTTTCAATTGAATTAGGCAATGAGCACGGGACAAACACATCAAGTGGGGAACTCTGTTACATATCCAACATCCAGGTACCTTTTTCATGGCTGCATGTTCTATGGTGACTTAAGCCTAATTTATTGCTGGGTTTGGGCATAAATGAAACCACTGTACTTATCGCTGTTGAACTTATCATATTCTTTTTTTGTTAGCATGAAAACTCATCTCATTGCTTGCATGTTTGAATCAATTTATTTGGGGTTAATTTGCAACTAGCTGTGCATAACAAGGGAATTTTATACATGAAATCTCCGAGGCTTTTGCAAAGATGCAGTTGTTGTACGGTTAATTTATATTTTAGAAGTCCCTCCAAGTTTTGGTTTGGTTATGGTATCACCGAAGGCATAACTATTTACAATGTTGCCATTAGGTACGCGGCTTTGGCAATGGATTCCCTTGTACTTACTGTCGTTGCCAAATACTCTAATTTCAATTTGGTTTCAAGATGTATTACTAATTGATGATATGTAAAGCATATTACTAAATTTCGTGCTTGCCATCTAGATGTTCACATTCTCAAGTCTCTCTCTCTCTTGCTTGCAGCTTTTCTACTATGGGGCAAGTTAACCCTGCCCATGGGGCGACAAACACTGAACCAAATCAAAATCCATCTGCATCCCCAGTTTCATCAACTCCTTCCCAGTCCGTAAAGGATTATGATTTTTCTTCATTAACGGCAGGAATGTTTGGGAAACATTGAAATGGCTTTATGTTTTGTCATACCATACCAAAATAGTTATATCACAGGAAAATAGCACACTGAAAGTTCTTTTTCTTCGTTTTTCTTTTATGCTTTCCTGTACCAGGGGTTGTAAACTATTTGTAGAGGTATTTTCAGCTTTTCTTCTTCGTATTTTGGGTGATGGCTTCATTTGTACGGGTAGGTGTATCAACAGTAATAAGATGAGTTTAGATTGATTGGATTGTTTTACGCCATCTGATCTTATTGGCATATCCATGTTTGTTTGTTTTTTAATAAATATTTACCTTTTCTGTTTCTTAAAATCAAATATGAGAAAAGTACAACTGATTAAAGTGATGACTAAACTACATGTGGATTTGACATTTTGAAAAATTGATGTCTGTCTTTATTTAATTTTGAAAAAAATTTAACTAGAAAATTTGTTCTTTTAATTTGTTAGTTCGTAATTATTAATTACTTATTCACTCGTACAAAACAAGAATTTTATTTACAGCTGTATGTGTTAACAAGTATGACATGTCAGTCTTAAACTAATAACTCATGTGAATTAAACAAAATTTATCATAAATTTTGTAAAATATGGTTCCATTTGTCAATTTAAAAGATCATTAAAATTTGTTCAAAGGCATTTATATCATTAAACTATTGGTTGGCGGGGTATAATCCAGGAGAAAATATTTGATTTCATTGAATATAATCTATAAGTTGGCTTGATAGCATAATTGCCTTTGAACAATTTTTCTCCTGGATTATTTCGAAGGCTGGAAATTACAAAATATAACCTTACGTAAAGCATGTACTCAACAATCGAGGGAAATAATGCCAATTGTTTAGACTAATGGCTGTTATTAGAATGGGATTGGTGCCTTGTAGAATTTAAATATTTATGTTAAATTCTCATAGTAACCTAACTATTAGTTTTTTTTTTCAATTAGGTCCCATGGATCAAAATTATTCTAACTGAAACATGAATTTACGGTCTGAAATTTACTATGTCAATCTTTTTTGTCTTAAAAAAATTCTTTGGTAAAAGGCAAGGATCCATTGCCATCATCAATTATTTTCTCCTATTCAAAAGGTTTTTAATAGGTTCATTCATAACCTTAGGCAGTCATGTGTAGAGTTATCAGCTAATCAAATGTGATTTTGTTTGTTATGAACCAATTCCACGGTTTTGGTCACCAAAATTAGGCACAAAATATTGGACTACAAAAAACGGCACAAAATGGAGGCAACTTGAGATTACTTGAGAGGTCACAGCACCACCACGAACCAGTAAAATTTGTATTTTGTTACATCAGAATAACATCACGTAACACGTGTCAACCTCCTATCCACTGGGCGGCGGTTTGATCAGGTAGTAGAGTATGGAATCACCGTCGACTTCTTCGGATCACTTGGTTTTCTTCGTAAAGTCAACTATGGTTTGGTCATCGTCCTAATCTGATCATTTCTTACGTGCCAAACAATTGCACGTCGTCTCCTATATCTTTTTGCTTCTCCAAAGGGTTTTACTCTGAGGAGATGAGATATAGAATCATACGATCGATATTCCATAAGTTGTCATAGGGATACAATACTATGTTACATAATGTAAAAAATATATATAACCCTAAGGTTTAATTACAATTTAATTGCACTGTTTTTAAAAAAGATTTATTAAAATTTTAATTTATTAGTTTAGTTTGTAAAATTTGATAAAAATAAAGATAATTTGATATATTTAATTTTTAAAAAATATTTAAATTAATAATTTTTCTACATAAATATTATAGCAATTATATTAATACATATTAACCAATTTTGCGCGTCTTTTCTTCTCTGGACCTTAAAATTCAAAAGAGTCTAGTATTGATATTGTCAACGATTTAACAACCCAATTTTTTGTAGACTATAATATCAATTTGACTTCGATTACCCAACAAATGATCAAATCTTTTTGTCGTCTGATAATTAAAAATAAATAAATAAATAAAGCTCAACCACATTCACATGATATCTATAGAAATAAATCAATGGATTGGAAATAATTACCGTCTCACTTGACAACTCCAAGTACTCAATTTTTTTGGTATGAAAAATTGAAATTATAATTCTTAGGAACCATTCCTAACTAGAACATAATTATGGTTATAGTATAGTTGACCAGACAATAAATAGAATTCTACATATTATTGCGTATACGAAAAGTTGATGAATCCTTCTAATTAATTATAATTATTAGCTACAACACATAGCAAGTATTTGAAGCTCATCTTTAGTCATTGTTGAGACCGGCAGATCAATGACTCGTAGTTGCCAAATAAATTTATCCTAGTCATTATTTAAATTGACAAGTTTCTAGATTATAAACCTAGAATAAATAATTGAGAGTTAATATATATGTATATTTTGAAGGAAATCAAATGGAAATGAACGAAACATTTGAAGAAGAATATATATCGAAATACTATTATATTCTGCAATATGATGTCAAGATTTCTATTAATTTATTTCGAAATTTCAAAAATTTAAAAATTACAGCAATTTTCAGTGGTTTAAGCAATGAAATGACACTGATTTCCTGCTAATTTATATCTCTATGAATATAAAAGTGTTGATATTCCTGTGAAATGAGTCAAAATAAATTAATATTAATTGATGTGTGTTCTCTTACGGACTATAATTTATTGATTATAAATATATATTTTATGTTGCCATAAGTAATATGGACTAAGATCATAGTTCATAGATCGACCTTGATCCCATTACGAAGTTCATTATTCCATAAATCCCATAAATTCATTTATTTACGTAAACGAATAAACATCAAAGTACATCCATCCTATCCTATATATACATAATACATCAGCATTAAGAATGAAAATTTACTTTATATTGTATTAATTAATATTGTGTAGGCTTTTATGTATACATAATGCTGCAATTAATTGATCGAAACTCGAAAGTCCAGAATTTTGATTGGATATTGACGACATTTCTATTTATATATGAAGAAAATGAAAGTGGAAAATACAAGCAAAATATACCTCAACATATAATGAAATGAAACGTCAAAAAATTCATTACATTCTATAAGAAAAGATTTTTTTAAAAATAATAATAATAATAATAATAATACACATAAATCATACGACGAAGATCCAATAGCTTGAATTAATTATTATCCCATTCAACGCCTTATATAGTTAGATCTATATTTTGTTCCCTTCGGCAGCATGGTCGGTCGGTCGATGGCGCATCCCCAACGGAGTTTGAGTTCGTCACAATATGGGAAACCCAAAACACACACATCGACGACCGAGGATTCAGGATCCACAATGGAAAGATCTCGCAAGAAATAAGAATACAAGAAGCAAAAATATGAATTATTTTTAGATTGTATTTATCTATTGATTAAAAAATTCGATTAACTAGAACATGCATGGAAATGATTTAATGGGTTTAGATTCTCTGGAAATTTTAGGGATGAAAAACTCAAGAAATGCCAGTAGCTAGCTTAGCTGTTCCAATATGGCATGGCACATAACTTGTCTCTATATGTTCAATTCGTGATTAAATTTAGTACATTAGAAAATTGAGGTAAAATAAGCAAATCCATCACGAGAAGAAAGGTCTGTATTCAACACATACACGACAGATAAAAGATAAGTTTCAACTGCAACTTATTTCAAGTGTATAAATTAAATCAATCGTATAGTTTATGTGGCTAGATCAACTTATTCACATGGTTTGAATTTTTCATAATTCATCAAAATTCTCTCTTCTATAGATTTCTTAAATTTGTCAAAAAATAAAAAAAAATAGAAAACTTCTCATAAATTGTTAAATCTTTAGGTTAAGACCAATTTTTATATACAAGAGATTATGAATATATTTAGAATTAAATCGGTATGGTTTCACAATTATTATTATGATATAAAAATTAATATCTATCTTAAAATTAAGTAAAATTTAGTAATATCATATATGTCTTTTATATATAATCTTCAATTGTTTTCATTCTTTTTGTGTATACATTCTTTCCCATGACCTATGCGTTCAAGAGATTTGCATTTTAGAAACTGTAATGAATTATTAAAGAAAGCTGGAGGGTTAATTTTGAACCAAATAGTCGATGCCAAATCTTAATATTTAGGTGTTAGGAGAGTGGTTTGTACCTTGAAAAAGAAGAAGAAGAAGAAGAAGAAGAAGTTATTTTGAAATAATCATCAACTATTTTCAAGGAATTGGAAAATATATGGCAACTTTCTGGACCCTAACATTGGAAAAAGCTAAAATGATGGATACCCTATAAAATGGGCAACACAAACGACCCAACCAACCTACAATTACCAGCAAGATTAAGCTACCATAGAAATGAATTTGAGTGTTAACGTTTATTGGAAAATTTTTTATACAATTTAATGTAATAATGTTAATTATATAATTGTCACTGTCTTTTTTTAATTTTTCATTAGTAAATTTTTATTTAGGCTAATATAAAAATATAGGACATTTGATAATTACATTGCTACATCAATTTATTTAAAAATTTTGTATTTTTATTGTTAATTTCTATAGTACTGAATAAACAAATAAATACTTTATTCATTATAATTTGTGTTTTAAACTTTGTCACATGATATACTAATATTAAGATAAAACTGGAAATTCCTACTAGTAATTTCTTTTGCCTTGTGCTACGAGTCGGTCTATTGATATTCTTTAATTCTTATCATATGAATAGACAACAAGCTCAAGCGGCAAACGGTTAATTAAGCAGCAACTAGCTAGCTACATGTCAAAATAGGAAACAATACCGCATTGTCCAAATTGCCATGTGGACAAAATCCTAATCATCCGAATTCCGTACGTGTCACCACCTGATCTAAGCTCCATCGACGTGG
Source organism: Trichilia minutiflora (assembly GCA_035590515.1). Lineage (NCBI taxonomy): Eukaryota > Viridiplantae > Streptophyta > Magnoliopsida > Sapindales > Meliaceae > Trichilia > Trichilia minutiflora. The sequence continues at coordinate 14,141,393 of JAVXUL010000008.1, read as the reverse complement.
AACACTTTTCAAGCAACATCCTTTTCCAAATGAAACGGGCCATACCAATTTCAACACACAAAAGCATCTCACCTACGGGTGCACCCAACCCTAAACTCTCCATCTTCTTTATATATATACTATCACAAATATATAGTATTGTATTACAACTCTCTTGCTTTTTCCCAGTTGTCTCCAGAGCTAGCTGCAGCTATCAAGCTTCCATTTTCGTACGCATCGGCTAATCTTGAAACCTTGAAAACATAGTTATATATAATTAACAATATGTCAATAATTTCGAGTTCTGGGAATTTAGTACTTTCTCTGAAAGTAGCAGTGATATCAGCATGTGTGTTATCAGTTGGTGTAATGTTAAAACTTTCAGCGCCATTGATATCAGAATTTGTAGCTTCCGATGTTCCTTCCTTTTGGAACGTTATGTTACAATGGTTAAAACCTCCTTATCTATATTTAGTCGTTATTGGAATCATCGTCTCCATTGTTGCATCGTCCAAACTTCAACGAAGAGACGATCATATTTCACCTGAAGTTCCTGTGGCTACAGATAAGCTGGTAGTCGGTGATGTAAGAACTGGGTATATTCTTGCTTATGATGACGTAAGAGATTTGAGCGATATTTCAACGGAAAAGAATCAGGGAGTTTACGGGCGGGTTGAGGAGAAGAAGATGGTGGGGATGATGGACGAAGGTGATGAGGTTGGCGTGTTGGAGAATTCTCTAAAACCGCCACAGAGGAACGATTCTATGGAATTCTCGGATTCATCAGAACAAGAGAAAGACAAGCCGCCAATTTCGGCTAGGTTTGGTCACCGGAAAGCTGTGCAAGCAAATCCAGAAGGTAATTATTATATTTCTCTATTCTTGTTCTTAGTTGTTTAAGAATGAAATCTAATTGGAACTGTACTCTTTTTCTGTTCTGAGTTGCCATGTCTAAAATATTTTACTTAAAATAGTTTAACCAGTTTTTCAGACGAGTCCATTACATTTTAGCAGATTCTACAATCGCTTTGTTAAACTTTAAAGAACCTGATTCATGAAAAAGTAAATTTAAGAAATTATTGTTGCTTCAGCTCACTAATCATACGGTGGCCGGGGACCACTGGATAGTGTCTGGAGATCACAAATTTCAGCGTGGTCTCAGATACAGAACCTAGATTTTGTCACAATAGGGAACTAATTATTATTTTTTTTGAAAGCATTTTCTTACTTTTTTGCAAACATTTTGCTTCTAAACGCAACAAAAATGATTTCAGGAAATCAAAATGAAGGTTATGTGAAGAGCAATGAAGAATAAAAAATGATTTCCGTGTTCAATTTTCTTCAGGTGGGAAGAGATTGAAGGTATCCAAATCGAAACACCACGACACACTGGAGACTACGTGGAGGACGATAACGGAGGGCCGAGCAATGCCGTTAACCAGGCATCTGAAGAAGTCAGACACATGGGACACGCACGTGCGCCAAAACACTCCTCCTCCCGCAACCCAACTGAAGAAAGCTGAGACCTTCCATGAAGATACGACGACAAGCAGCACCAACGCGAACACCAACTCTGGCAGACTCAAAAGGGAGCCGTCGCTGAGTCAGGATGAGTTGAACCGTCGAGTGGAGGCGTTTATAAAGAAGTTCAATGAAGAAATGAGGCTGCAGAGACAGAGATCGTTGGAACAGTATAATCAGCTGATTAGTCGAGGAGCTGATTAGATAACTTTTTTTAAATGATAAAGAAAGCAAATAGACGCTCTTTAAATAAACATCTCGACTATATTAAAACAACTTTGTTGTAAAGTGATGGGAACTGTAACGTAACTTTATGAAATTTTTGCAGGAGTAAGTGAAAGAACGAATAGAAGATCGGATTGGAGGGTAATATTTGGCACAGTGAACGTGGCAACAGGGCCTGGGATGGGAACTGTAGGATTTCAGGATAAGTCTTAAGACAATGCATACTAAATTCCAAACCCATTTGTGTCATATCGATTTGTTATACTCAGATTTGTTTGACCAAAAACCTAGAGTATTTGTCAATATTATCCAAAAGAACCAGTTAGGCAAAGCTTCAGAAACACTATAATAAGTTAAGAAACGAAATTTTCCATGTAATATTATTATTATTATTATTATTATTTATGGAACTTGAGACTTGTTTTCCTGTCTGGCTCTGGAAGTATCTGAAATGGTCCATTAATTCCAGGAGCAGCCCAATTAATGTGATGAACATACTTTCTACACAGTGATGACATTGCCGTTTAAAGGTCGGGAGTGAGACTAATGATGTGATTTGTTCTGGAATTCGCGATTACACATTGACCTATTGACATAGTCATGTACAACGTATCAAGAATATGTGTATTATTATACATTACAAAATTAAAAACTGAAGAATGCAATGTTTCAAGTTTCAAATTTTATGTTGCATAATATATAAATATCTCAAAATTACATTATACAGTCTATTAATATATTAATACTCAATATACTGGAGTCAGCCACAGTCTGTTCTACATGTCCAGTGGTGAAATAATTGCCAAAATTGGTTAAAAGGAATTGGATATAGCTGCAACACTTATTTTGATGGCTTGATCATTCGAAAACTGACTTTTTTTTTTTTTTTTCTGGATGAATCTGCAGTTTACATATTTCACAATATTTCTAACATTTTTAACTTTCTAGGACTAAAAGGGGTTGGTCGTGGAGTGGAGGTGACGGTTAAAAAGCTTGAAACTAGCAAGGTAACAAATCCAAAAAGAAAAGAAAAGACTAAGAGTGCCTGTTTGGCCCAGCTTTTTTATTGCTTTTCAATCTCTTTTTGTCAAAAGCTGTGCCAAACACATATAAATAAAAAGACTTTTTATAAAAAAGTCTTTTTCAATTT
>JAVXUL010000008.1:14113002-14138418 GCA_035590515.1 Trichilia minutiflora | reverse complement strand
AATAATAAATATTTATTTTTAATTATAATAATATAATTTAATAATTTTATTTTTTATGATAATTTATTAATTTTTATTCTTTATACGAGTATATTTATTTTTAACCTCCGTCTCCCCTAATATAAATTTCTGGCTTCACCCTAATATTTTTTCGTCTCCCCTAATATAATTTTTTTTTAATATTTTTTAAGTGTTGTAATTTATTTTGATGTTTTTTCTAGTGTTTCTTTTATTTGATCTTTTCTTTATTTATTAATAACTTTTTTAAAAAATAAAAATTCGGCTGTGCTTTAATGATGGAACTTGTGGGGTTCTCTAATTTTTTATGCTAACTTTTTATCTGTTTTGTTTGTTTATGTAATGATGGATTTATTCAGTTCACTATGTTCATCGCTAGGATGGGGATGGGGCACCGCTGGCTGGTTTGCCAGTTAGATTGCTGTTTTTAGATTTTTAGAATCGATGTTGTATCTCTTCACAATAATGCAGACATTTGTTTTTTCATTTCCGTATTCGTAGTTCTTTATCCGCCAATGTGCGCGGTGATTCTGGTTGAGTTGATTTTGGTTGTTTTGGTTGCTATGAAATTGTTCGGGAAAAGAAAGAAATTGAAGCTTCAAATATTAGGCTTCAATCATTCGTCCACCAGAAGAATAAGAACAAATTTATGTATATTACTTTCTTCTGTTTCATGCCTTTCATTTGGGAAGGAAATCCGAAACTTACGGTTTAATGTTGTCTGTGTCTGATTCTTGGCTGGATAACAGATGTGCTTTTATTTCGTTCTGATCATTAATCTAATCTTGAACTTACTCTCAATTCGTTGTTGTCTGTTGACTTGCCGATTGATGCGTAGGAAGAGATTGAAGCACCTATGTGGGTGGATCTTACTGTAGAAGAAGCTAGGTTCAATGCCCAAGACACGTGAGTTTTGTTTACAATCCGTTGCAATTTAATAAATTTCCTTGTTTTTCTTGTGAGAGCTTCTATATTTAAATGTAGCATCAATCCTTGTCATTATGTGACGTAAATTTGTTACGTTGCAGTGATGATGAGTGGTTCCACACAAGTCACCTGTAAGCACATCGTTTCCTGAACTCTGTTATTTTTGCAGCTTTACTACACTAGCTGTGGCTCAGGTTATGGGAATGATAACTAAATAAACGTAATTTCCAGGTTCCACCTAGCCATTTAAAGGCTGCCTTTTCTTGTTCTGATGAAGCCATGGTGGACTCAGAGCTTGAGTTACAAGGACCATCTTCACCAAACCTTCCAGACTCTTGTGTCGAGATCCAGAGGTAACGACTATAGGAGCAAGAAATGGAAAGGGGAGAACTATGGTGTTTCACTGAATATGCCACATATTTTCAAGGATTTAAGTGGGAAATTTACATATGCTGGGACCATGGAAAAGATAAAATCTAACTCAAGCCTTATGAAGCCTAAGTCTGCACGGCTGGAGTTGGAATCTTGTGAGGAAATAAAACCCAAATTGAACTTTATAAATTCAAAAGGAATTTCCAGTTCCAAAAGCCAGGTTATCAAAATGGCTCTTCAGTTAGATATTAAAATTGCATTTTTTTATAGTGACTTTAATAAAAAAGTTTATATTCAAGGTTTGTTGCTCGGAGGGAGAATGCTCGGCTAGTTTGTCATCTAACGAAATCCATCTATGGCTTGAAATAATCCTTGCTTTATTTTGCTGTTTTAGTACTAATCTAAGTGAGTTTGATACGAAGAGATGTATTATGGATTATTTTGTCTTTTATTATCATTCTCCAACCTTAGAAAAACATATATTGCTACTTGTTTATGTTGATGAAATTATTATTACTGAGATGATTTTGAGAATATTTCTCGAGATAAGTATGTTAGCAGCTAAATCTAGCTAAGCCTATGAACTCTCCTATACATATAAATGTCAAGTTTTTACGGATTAGGGGGAGAAGTTTAAATATGTAAAACGATATCAGAGACTAATGGGTAAACTTATTTATTTGATGGTGACTCATCTAGATATATAATTTGCTGTGAGCATGGTAGGTTAGTTCCTAAACTCACCATGTATCAGCTACTGGAAGGCAATTGTTAGTATTGTTCGTTATTTAAATAAAGCTCTCCAAAGAAAGGAATTGTGTATTATAAATTTATAATCATTGTTATCAGAGGATTGTGGATTTCACTGATACAAATTTGGTTAGTTTTTCCAATGAACGTTAATTTACTTCGGATATCATATCTTTGTAAGGGATAATTTAGTTTTTGAAAAAGTAAAAAACAATCTATAGTGGTATAGTTTAGCGTAGAATTTAAATACAAAACAATGGTGTATACTAGTGTGAGCTCATTTGGATCAAAAATCTATTGGAGAAAATTAGTTTCAATCAGTCCCATCCCATGGAACTTATATTTGACAATCGGACAGTCATACACATTGTTTCAAATCTGGTCTTTTATGAGTGTATAAAATATATTGAGGTAGATTGTCATTTTATCCAAGAGAAACTTTTTGAGAAGAAATTGGTGACATCATATACAAGATCTAAAAACCAACTAACCGACCTATTTATCATATCTCCGCCAGAAACTAGAATAGAGTATATTTGTAATAAATTGGACACATATGACACATATGGTCCAAGTTGAAAGGAGTGTTGGAAATATATTTATATTAATTCTATAAATGCTAAGTCAGATTAGGAATGATTTGGAATAATTGCTTTTTTTATATGCATTTATTTGAGACTATATATTTATGATTTTGGTTGAATTAAAAATAATAAGAACATTGTAATTCTCTCTTTTCCTCTCTTTCACAAGAATAACAAAGGAACATTCAACTCTAGAAGGGACAATATAATTACAACCACAAAATCAACTTACAAGGGAACCACAAAGTTAAAGGTGAGAATTTGTAGAAACTGAAGATATTCGTGCACAAAATTTTCATATACAAGCCAACTAATTAGTTGTATGCAATTTCAAATCATTGGTTAATTCATGAATATCCTTCCCCAAGGGGTGCAGTCGTGATGATAAGGTGACGTAGTCTTTGTCCATATGTCTTGGGTTCGATCCTGAGCCTAATTGTTATCTCTGTTCAAGCTGAGTTAAACGTGGATTCATGTCGAGGGGCAGGGGTGTTAGATCCGTCCCGGTTTGATGCCGCCTAAAGGACCTGAAGGGTCTGACTAGGGTCGGAATTTTGGGTTAAAAAAAAATAAAAAATAAAAAAATAATTCATGAATATCCTAAATATTGAGAATAACTCTCAATTGTTGAGAAACTCACGGATCACTTTCGAAAAGCTGCATATTTTGGCTAAGTAAACACCATGGGTAGGAACAATTGTGTGAAGTGCTAATTTTGCAGGTAAATCTAACATTTGTGGCGCTAATTTGAAGTCCAGTACTAAGTCATTACAATGATATGTTTTTGTTTTGTTTTGTTTTTTAAATTCTAATTTGAAGTCCAGTACTAAGTCATGAAAGTCTGAAGGTGCCTTGCTGAATTCTGTTTATTAGGCACTTAAGCATAATTTTTCTGCTTGAGTTTTTATATTTTGTTGCACTCATAGCAGCACTTTACAGGACAACATTGCTTGGCAAGGAACTTTCTTTCGTTAAGCTCTCCTTGGTTATTTAGGATTTTTGTAAAAGATAAAATTCTCGCTAAATTGCTGTTGATAGATTAAAATTTCCAAGTGTTTTAGATGCTTCTACCTGGCTACTTAAATGGACTTTGGTTGGATAGTATTTGAAATATATCCAATTTTTGTTTCCCACCATTACAATTAAGAACCGACCCAGCATTGGAAAACTATTCATTTTGTGTTTTGAGTAGGATGTGACAATTTGAAAAATTACGTTTTGTCATTTGTACAAAATATAAAAGAAATTTCATGATTGACGGTCTTATTTACTATGATTTGCTCTTGCGCAACCTTCCAAAAACATGATCTTTGCTCTGAATCGCGTCCTGGTTTATGAACTTTCGAGCAGGGAAAAATCAGTGATCCTAGTGAAGGAAGAAATTCATTGCACGTGAATCAGAAAGTCCACGAAAGATGAAGTAGTGTAACAAATTGTCTGTATATAGAATATGAAACTTATGCACATTTTTTCCTCCATAAAAATGCTAATAGTAACATGAAGGCAACTCCAATATGCCCATTTTTGGAGAGGTATATTTGATTATTTTATCATCATTTCGTTTGTTTTCATCTCTACCTTATTAGGCTAGTCTAACATTTTTCATTAATTTTCTCTTCCTGATGCCAAGTAGACACACTCAGAAATTCACTTTGCTTAGATTGTTTTAATTTAGTTTACTTTGACCTCAAGATTGGTGCTTTAAAACATAATTTTAGATTGTTTTATCATAGTTTGATCTCCTGCTTGGTCATTAACCATCCTTATCTTAAAAGAAGCAAGTAATTTCGTTTATAATTCATTAAAGAACATGCAAGTCATATCCTGTTCTCTTTTAAAAGTTTGCTCTCAAATCTTTTTTTTCTTATTTATTTATTTATCTTATGTCAGTGTGTTTATGAGGAATAGCCATTCCAAGATTTTTCAGCGAAAATTGGCAATCCATTTTGAAATTCTACGATTATTCAAAATCAATTCCAAGTAGCAATGTACTTCGGGTATTGACAACCTCGATGCATGAAATACAAATTTTACACTACAAAAATTCATTTTCTCCATTGTGTAATAAAACGTATTGGACAAGGGGCCCAGGCAGACACTAAAAATATGCACAATATAAACAAATGCCACAGAATCAGAAAGCCATTTCATTATGCATGAAATATGTCTCAGACCACCGTAAATCCTGCAGCATTCAGAAGAATCTACAAGCAAATGCAGATTATACGTTCCCCCATCATCTAATTGCAAATAAATCTCTAAGAGCACTGTAAATTTACAAGCAGCAAATCCTGCATTATTTACAACAACAATATCACTTTGTACAAGCGACAACTTTTGCGAGCATCAGGCACACTGCACATATCTTCATTACATTTGCACTGAACAAAAATGAAAAAAGAGGACTACAACGTCTTGATATTTTCATATTTTTCTGTGTAACTTTCTCCTCAACGGTTACCTACCTTCTTAAGGCACCATAATTTCTCCTTGCCTACAAAAATGGAACAGCAGGGTTATGTAAAGCTACAGAAATCCGGACAAGCAGTAAAACGTTTTAATCTACAAAGGCAAATTTTGGCCACTAATTAATCTTGACAAGCAGTAATAATATTGTAAGACTAGTATGATAACTTATGGACTTGGAATTTGTTAAACCAAGTCAGTCAATGACTACAAGTGAATGTTAAACACGTCTTCAATTTTTTATTCATTTAGAAGAATTGTCATTTTATACCATTCAAAGAAAACTATGCTGCATTCATTTCTCAACATTAATTGATGATACTGAATCATTTTAATAAAGTAGTTTGAAGTATTAGATGGGACCTGTGAAAAATATTACAGCACTATCTATTTGCTTGACTCAAAAGTCAAAGTGGGAAGAAAATGACAAAGAAGAATAATCTTTAAAAATAGGGAGAAAAGCATATCAGAAAGACATTTGAAATTTGAAAATAAAAGTTCTGTTGAAATTCCTAATGGGGAAAACCAGTTATTTGATAAATTACTAACCCGAGGCTGGGACTTGTTATATCTCTTTGGAATGTCATCGTCATCGTCGTCGTCGTCTTTGTTCCTTAACATTCTCTGAAATGAAGAGTTATCTGATTTCTTTCCCCGCTTAGAAGGTGTAACACCTCTACCTCTTCCCTTTGGAGCAGCTCTTTTGCTTCCTTTGCCTTGGTGGCTTTCATTGTCCTTCAATAAATAAGACATATTGGTTACAAACCAATGAATCAAGATGTTCAGACATAAGTCAACATAACACATCAGCATGGCCTATGCAAAGCAAAGATGAGCAAAACAAACCACAAACTTTGAAGATTACTAACATCAAAGTCATAAACAAACTCAGTGATTACAAATGGAAAAGAATATTATCTTTTCAAGGGTTTAGTCAACACCACTCATTGACACCAGTACATTTTCCACCTCAGCAGAAGGATTCCACATGTGAACACATATGCTCAATGGTAGATACCAAAATTAAAATCGTAATAGACAATATTTTTTAATTGGAAAAGAACTGTATGATCAGTATTGTTTGAGCATTCATCAGTTTACATCTATCAAGCCCATTCTGTATCCATTTACCCAATTTAAATCTGCTTTGTATGATAATAACTTCAAATCAGAGAAAAAAAAAGAAAAAAAGAAAGCCAATATTAAATGAAACCACGGATTCAAATAATCAAGAAGATAGTACATACCGAACTGTCATCAACCTCATTGATTTCATCTTTTTGGGCTTCTTCACTAGAGGCAGAAGCTACGTTATCCTCTTCATCTACAAGATTGTGGACTGCAGCTTTCGCAGCAAGTGATGCAGATCTGCACAAAATTACCGGCATATATTTTAGAGTTTTCTACAAGATATTAATAGCAAGTTATTCTTGGCAGACGATATCAATGTATCTCTAATCAGGACTGAAATCAACCTCTGAGATTGACGGAATCCCAGAGTTGCATCAAGAGTTGTCTGCTTCAAGTTACTGGATCCTCTGCCTCTACCTCTTCCCCTTCCTCTTGTAGCACTTTTAGTTTTATCAAGTTGCGAGGCATCATGGGATGACACTTTTCCAACCCTAGTGGCAGATTTTGTGCCTGATATCTGTACTGTGTCTTCATCATCACTGAAGGAAACAGCACTGGCAATTCCTGCAGCAGTTTTACTCCTGATATCCTATATGAAATAGAAAACAAAAATTTTACTGCATTGAATTAGGGTTAATTTCGAGAATCAACATACTAGACTTGAGAGAAAATGGAAAGTACTGAAGAGTTTCCACAAGGGAAAACAACTTTAAAATTACCTCCAAAGAACTGGATGTGAACTGAGGGGTATTCTTAGATCGAATAGACCTTTCCTTAACACGTTCCTGCAAAGAAAATATCATCGACGACGTAAGATGTAACTTAGTGGGCAAGGAGATCAAAGATTACATCTTCCTTAAATTCCCATTCTGTGCCAAATCCCAACTGTTCAAATTTAGTAAGTTTTGCAAGATTGTAAAATCTACCATACTACAGTGACAATCACAATCCGAAGACGAGATTGTAAGAATGGGGGAAAGAGTGGGAGAAAAAAGGTTCTATGAGAGATGCCACTCTTACTATGTAGCAGATACTCATGGGCATAATATTTGGAGAACACATGCCGACATAACAGATAGTAGCAAGTAGAAGTAAATAATTTAGGCCAAGCAATTACCAACTTTCCCAAGAGGCCTAACAGGCACCAACTTCAAAGCATGCATCCACTACATTATATGGTGGGTGAAAGCATTTTTGATGGATTAAAAAAAGTATTAGTTAGGCTACATTCTGACAATATTAAACACCATTAGAAGTGATTACTTCATAGTAACAAGGATATTGAAGATATAGGCATATAGCATAAAATAAAAATCTTGCCTCCAAGCTCTCTCCAACTTTAAGTATTAAATCTTCCTCTTCAAATTTCCTAGTGTCAGAATCCTTAGCAATTTTATGCTGCGGAAGCAAAACGGAAGTAATCATTAGCCTTAGTAAAAGCGAAAGAGCAGAAAAATAACCATCAGCAGCAAAACAAATGCAGCCATACAATATTCATAATCACATAAGTGTAATGACCTAATCCAAGATTCTTTGATCTATTCTTGCAGCGGTGCAGAAGATAATATGAAGAACTTACACGTGTTTCTTCAAGATTGTATTGTATACAAGAATAAAATGCCAGTTTGTCATCCTTGTTGACAAAATTGTGCAATGCTACATCCAAATCGTTGACTGGAATAATCTCCATTTTCTGCAACAAAGCCATTATAATGAGGGGCCACAATTAAAACAAGTTTTAATTGTTTTGTGTTATAAGTTTGTTAAGTACTAGCTGCCTTTTTCATCTGTTGTTATATAAATCCATCCAGTAGAGCAACCACAGAGGAAAACAATGTATTCAACAAGGCCACTACACAACCATGCGTGCAAAACTAGAAATTACACCTACAAGAGTACTTTGATTCAGTTACTTTGTACATAAATCTGTAAAAGTTTTCAATAGAGATATCTGATGATTTTATGATGTATAATTGGTACAGAAAATCTGTAGAAGTTTAACAACATTTAAAGTACAAATTCAGATGACATCTCTCATACTAATCATGATTGAAGAAAATGATAAGTACCAGATTGTTTTCAGCGACTAATGCCTCAATGTTTTGTTGATTTAGTTCTTCTGGGCGAAGCTTTTCAGATTCGTCAATTTTAGCTACAATATAAAGAAAGACTATTGTTAAAGCATCAAAAAACTGAAGAAAGAAATCATTAATATTAAATAAGTAAATAAAAACATGCATACTTCAATAGACAAGATATACCCATAACATCTCATAGTTAAAGAGTAAAAGCAGGCTGCTGACATATATTATAGTTTATAATGAGCAATCAGAAAAAAGATATCATTAATATAAAATTAGAAAACATGCATGTTTAAGGGAGCAAGATAGATAAATCATCTCATAATTAAAGAGTGTCCTTGCCTATCTTTTTGTTTATAGGAATCATATTTAAAGAGTAAAGCGGATTTATGACATATAAAAAGCTCTATGTCCCAGCTTTAAAGTGATCTCATTGATTCTCAAATTCAAGAGCCTGACAATGTTCAAAAAGTAAAAATGAAGTTAACAGCAAAATTTGTCATATACCTCAACTATGGGTTTAAACTTCCCAACTTCTCTGTTTCTCTATGAAAGATACACAAATACAAACAAGTTCAAAGACTATCAAAATTTATTCACTGATTGATATTTGCACAAGGTTCCTAACTGAAAGTTCATTAAAGTCTGATCCAGATATTTAGTAAGGATGTCAACTTTTTATATTATCAGGTGTACAAGGCGGAATGTTACCTTCACTTCGACCCTTTTTAGAACTCTTCGAGAATATTAGAATGTCCTGGGGATTTGCAACCTGGCAAAATTTAAAAATGATCATTTTTGTCACTGGAATTGATACTAAGGTACACAAGCAGTTACTTCCAATGAATGAAGAGCAATAGCTGGGATACCTTTCCCACATATTTCTGCCCAAATCTTTGAGGATTTATTGTCATGAATCCAGAGTAATCCACCTGTCAAAATCAATCAGAGAAATTAAATGGACCACTACCAGAGAGTGGACGTTTTGATGACAGGATAAGAATATCAGTCAAAGATAAGATTGAGCTATGAGTCAAGCCATGCTTCATGGGATATATGAAAGGACAATATCTACCAGAAGGATGATGCTAAGATGGATAAGAGGTTCTAAGAGAGATGAATGCAATTTCTAGAAAACAAATATGTAAAACTGCTAACAGAAATAAGCCAACAGAAATCATCTAAGGTAATTCAGCCACATGCCAAAGAACAAAAATTCTCGTTCAAGCTGAAGATTCCAAAAGAAGAAATCCATGGACACCATGCCAATAGAGGAAAAATGCTATAAAACAGATATGAAACTCAGGCCTTCGCCACTGAACGTTGGTGGAACAGATAATATATAAATATGATGAAATGAAACTAACAAGATACAAAGAGCCATGGTGCAGAAATGAATGATGTTGAAGAACAAAACTAGCAATGATATGATAAAAAAATACAAAATTAATATACTGATCGATAACTTTAAGCAAGAACAAGAACAGATGTCCCACTAACAAAGACTGAATATGTATCTACCTGAACTATGAAGTAATAGGAACATTTTGCTAAATTAATATCAGTTGAAGAATTTCAGAAGACCCAAATATGATAGTAGAAACAAATGAGACAGGGGCAATGACATGGAATAGGCTGAATTCACCCAGAGGTGAAAAGTTGGGGTCAAGGAAAAGACAATGTGCAAGTTTCTCAAATTTGAAATATTTTTTCACAGCAGTATCATTGCTGGATATACAAACCACCTTAATTCTCACTAATGGAAGTTTGAGCTCTGATCTGTTAACTGCCTTTTTGCTAGATCTCTCTATTAGATTCTTGACCTGAAAAAGAGTGATGTTGTTATAATATAATTAATATAAAGAAATATATTGAACTGCCACCAAGATTACGATTGTCTGTTAGTAAAACTGGACATTAGAAACCCAGAAACCCCAAAAAACCTTACCACTTTGTCTAAATGTTCAAGAATTGAGTTTTGATCATTGGGATCTATGTCAGCTTCATCCTTTAATACAATCTGCATCAAGAACATTGAGTAAGCAAAAACAGAGTTCTTTGAAAGATGAAAGAAAGATACACAATTCACCTCTGTATACTCGAAAGGCCTCACGGAAGTTAAAGGTATCTTGGTTGGACGATACTGATTTCCCTATACAGCAATGCACCAATATCAAACCTAGTGCAAATAAAAGAAAAAAATAATAACATTTGTTGTAAACAAAAGACAAGGTTTTCCCCATAAAAACCTTAATTTCTAAGAAAAGCACATGCTTTGGCTTTGATTCCCCTTCAATCAATGACGTTGCCACTGAAGAACCTGGTTGTGTGATATGAAATCCCATCCCTGGGACTTCCTTTTGAAATCAGAATCCACTTCCAATTTAGTAAGAGATTCTAAATGAAATGGTAACAAATAGAAAAAGGAATTAAGTGGCGATAGAACCTGAGGGTCAATAAGGCATTCATGTTCATGCCCCCATAATATGAAGTCAAGGAACCTTGGTAAAAAGTGTTCATTTATTGCATTTTTAGGGTTTGTCTTCACTCTGCAGAAAACATTAGCAAGTCAGAATTATAAGAACAATGACATTTTGAGCTTCACACTAGACAACTAGAGTGCCCAACAGTTCAAGCTTAGGTAAGAGTTGTGTACACCGGTACACACACAGACATAACCTGTTCTGATGCAGTACCAGAATGTTGAACCAGTCTGACAATTGACATCCTTCTTGAGCTTCAGGCCTCATCCATTGTACAGCATGTGGTGTCTAAGAAATCAAAGGTAAAAGTCAACAAATAAGCATCTTAATTAAAAAGCTGTAACCGTAAAGCAAGGTCTGCAGAGAGTACCTGAAACATTCTATTTAGCCGTTCATCCCTAATGTTCCCAAGACCATAGAGAGCTACAGCTGTAGAGCCCTGCAATATAGGAGTCATGAATCATGCTAAAAAACACTAAACAATTATATATATATATATATATATATATATATATTAATATTATCGTTATCTAAATTTACTGACACACCTTCTTGATAAGAATAGGATAGAGAGTGATCTGACCAACACCAGAACCCCCAAGAACCATTTTCCCAAAATAATTCACAAGATTGCATGCTGAAAGGATATCAACTGCAGAAAGGTTGTCCTGTCACCATTGACCAGAGATAGGAATAGAGCTTTCAGTGCATTGATAATCCCCGCCAAAAGCAATGAAACGAGTGTATTTGAAATCATATATCATATATTGTTAATGGTATCAAGTAAAAGTAATTCATGACAAAAGAGAGAAAGCAAGAGAGGGATATCCTATATCAATTATCCCAATGCACTTTACTGGAGCAATGTCTTCAGTTAAGCCATTTTTCTTACAACTAATTTCCTAATTCCAATGATCTGACATTTTCTCATCCTTTCTTTTTCTACCAGTATTTTTATCACTTGCTTTTTCCTGTTCACTTCCTCAAGAAGGACTCCTCATTCTCCTTCACAAATCCCCTCATGATGATACTCTTCTTTCTCATAAAAAATGTATCCTAAGCATTACAATACAACATACATGTTTGACTTGACTTGTGTGGTTAGTAAGTCTCTAGAACAGGTCCCAACATCTTCTGCTATCAGGTAAGCAACAGAATGAACTATAAAGAGAATGCCTAAATATACAAGCATAGGTGAAGAAAGTGGTCGAATAGATGGGACCAATGTCCTCCCTCCCTTCCCTGCAATGTCTAAATACAGTTGACTAAGCAAATTTTACATGACCCAGGTTACATTCTTGCGGTTTTGCACCGTTGCCTTGGTCGTTTTCAATTTTATTGTTTAGGCATCCAAAAACATAAGCCCGCAAAAAACATATTGAATATGAAAAGGTTAAGAAAAGTTAATTCCATGACATAATTCGTCCACAACCAAATTATTGATAGTACTAGTTTTTTAGAAAAGAAAAAAAAAGAGAGAGAAAAGAAAAAAAAGAGAGGAAGTTCTTTTTCTGTTTAAAAGAAAAATGGTTTCTACTCAGAGAAAGGTATTTTTTTGCAACTGATGCTCAGCCATTTTATTCTTAATACTTGTAATTTTGTGCCCCTTAAAGTAATCATGGTTGCATTGAGCTTACAAATAGACTTTTAGCAAAGGCTATTCGTAAGCTTGATATTCCTTGGTGGTATATTTAGTCTAAACGGGATGTTCAATAACAATCACTCAGAGGGTACATCATAAGTTCAATAAACAAAGTCAAGCAGCTCAAGGCAAATGGCATGTACAAAGCATGCCAAAATGATTAACCCAAAAAAAAAAGTATAGCATCTCAAGGTAAAATCCATACCACTCCAGCAGGATCATCATGGTTTCCATGAATACTGAACACTGGTAAACCAACATTGAAATGAGGGTCTTCATAATTTACATGACCAAATCTGTTGAGAATGTCATTTGTTATAAACTGAAGAATATTGTCGAAGATTCACATAACAATATTTCAGGTAAGTAAGATGTATATGCCTACATGTGGCTGTTTGTGTCTACGTCCATTACTAGCAGGATGAAAATAAGCTTAATTTTTGGGTTTGAGGTAAGTTGTGCCCAGAAAAGTTTTCAAAACTGAAACAACAAAGAGGGGAAAAAAACAAAAGGAAAAAAGAAAATGGTGCATGTTAACCATGTTAATGCAGAATAACATTTAGAAAGAAAATGAGTAGCAGCAATCAAAATTTAACTATTTTAGATACACACACACAAACACACCAAATCTATGTCAAACTACATGCATCATTAAAATCTCTCTACAAAATGGAATTGCTTTATAAGCAAAATGAGTCATTACTTATTTTGAAAATTTATGGTCTGGTCACTAACAACTTGAAACTGCACCGGTCTATCATTTAGGCAATGGCGACGTAGAATCTCAATAGCCTTCACTAGTGTTGACCTTGAGGGCTTATTCTCATGGAAAAGATCACCACCAAGGAGTATGAAGTCTACCTATACCACGAAAGAAGTCGGTTGTGGGATCAATAAGAACAGCTAAAATGCAAACACCCTCACTCTGGGCACGGGCATTCAAGCACAGATTAATTTGATATTGAAAATGAAAGAACATTATTGTCAGAAAAATAAAGACCCTAATCCATTTGCATGAGCAAACTTTTCAAATTTGCATATAAAAATTAAATGAAGAGAAGTAGCTACAGGATGAAATTGGCGACAGAGAGAAGAGAACTCAGAACAGCAGGCAAATAGAATACAAGAGTTTTCTCCAAGATAAGAGCGACAAAGCTACTGAAGAAATTTCAAGGCACAAGGTGAAAGACAGGCAAACAGTTTATATATGCATAAGAAATACTTGAAATATCAATAGTCACAAACTGAAAAGCATTCCAGCGACACTAAGAAAATAACCAAGGAAAATAATTGACTATTACCTCTTTCTGCTCTGCTATTGAGCATATCTCCTCAAATGCCTGGAATGAATCATGCCGTCGAATTTCATCTTTCTCCATGTAACCCAGATGACAATCCGTGGCAACAAGTATACGAAGTGTATTGGCAATATCCTCCCTGGGAATTCCTTTCATCATAAATGATGAGGCATATTTTTGTACAACAATTACACATTTACATCTAATGGACTTTCTCCTATACCATTTAAATTATATATTTAAAACAATGATATGAGAATGTCAGAATCAGACATGAGTCACCACTCAAAAAACTGCTGCAACATACTCTAAGAGGTGCTCCTCAAGTACAGACTCATTAGACTTGCAATTGTTTGGAGCTGTGAAGTTGGTCTCAAAATTTTTCAAAGAAACAGCCTCCAATTCCAGTTCTATTGCCAACTTACATAATGAAAATGCAAAGTAAGACTTCAATAAGCTGAGGATAACTCCTAATAGGCACAGAATATGGTATAATAGATTGCAAAATTTGATACTT
Source organism: Trichilia minutiflora (assembly GCA_035590515.1). NCBI lineage: Eukaryota > Viridiplantae > Streptophyta > Magnoliopsida > Sapindales > Meliaceae > Trichilia > Trichilia minutiflora. Next base: position 14,124,149 of record JAVXUL010000008.1, on the reverse strand, counting down.
TAGCAGTGATAACCAAGTTTATCTTCCAATAAGAGGATACCCATATCAGTGACAGAAGCTATTCTAATAGCATAATTCACATCTGGTAAATAAATATGGTCAATAATGTCTGTTTACCTTAAAACTTTACTAACATCAAACATTAAATCAGTGAAATTACATTATAACTGCCACCCAGACATCATGCTTCACGTTTTATTTATTTTATTTTTTAAAAAATCACGTAAACAAAATAACTTACCTTGACTGCTCCCCCATTCTGGAAAACTCTGCACCTATTTAAATCTAAAGGAACGCATATAAAATTAATGCATTAATAAACCATATAGTAATTAACAATTCACGATGAAAGCTTTAAAAGTATTGGCTTCATAACAAAGTAACGAAACTTAAATTGTTGATGAAAGTAGAAATTTTGAAAAATGTAAAAAGTAAGATATAGAGCCCTAACAAAAAGAAATTTATAGTCGAACACAGAGAACAAAAATTAAACCCTACCCTGTATCTAATGTTTTATACTATTTTAGTAGATATAGAGTGCTACCTCGATGTTTATAGCAGAGAAACGCTGCGTTTTGGTGGTAAAAGCGGAAGCTAAGTTGTGCAGAAGAGTGTTGACGAAGCGAGGGATTTGGGTGGCGGGGAATTTCAAAGGCAGAGAGTGAAGGAGAAGAGATTGGGAGAAAATGGACTGCTTTTTCATGTTACCCCTTGACTTACTGGCATGTGAAGTATTACCCCGATGTCGTTTCATATATTCATAATTGTTTACAATTGTTATGTAAAATTATATTTGTATTTGCAATTTATTAGGAATTTTAGAGCTAGATTGAATGATTGATAGCAGCTTTAAAATGATATTTTTAAGAACAAAAAATATAATTGATAGTATTTTATCGAGAAAAAATAAAAATTAATTTTGACAATATATCATTATAAAAAATAATAATAAATATTTTTTACATTTTAATTACAATTAAAAGATTATTTATATTAAATTAATCACTAATTGTGATAAAAAATCACATTTTCAATTCGCCTAGTTTGCTAATAAATTTATTGATGGGAGGTTTGTATACAAGTTTGGGAGTTATTAATTGGGCCATATTTTTAGTAGGAATGTTTGACGGAACTTAGTACTCCTACTCCACCAACAGACAAGAAAACATCGTATATGTCGTCCATGTGTATATAAAAGTTGTAATGAGATGTATGTCATTTTTTCTTTTTCTTCAATGATATTGAATAGGAATGGAATTTATTTATTTTTTTTAATATATAAAAAATTCTAATCTATCTAACAAGCCATAGTCATCACATCGGAACAAAATAATTAAGACAACAAAATAATTAAGACAAAATCTACATATAATTTCTTAAATATTTTAATAAAAAAATTCTAATGATTTGAATTTATGATAAACTTCAAATAACTATGCACTGAATTTTTATTATCAAAACTTTCGAAAAAAATAAATAAAAATTATTTGAGGAAAAAATATAAAAATGACATATGGATATCCTGTTAGCAAGGCATGTATAGGTGGTCAAAGATAATCTTACACAGTTCTTTCTCATATACATCTCGTCCCAGGTATCTTCATGTTCAGAGAATACATGGCCTTAAGCAAATTTTATCTCGAGAATCCCTCTTCTTAGGGATTCTATGGTCCAGTGAATTTTGCCCCAGATAATTAGCATCCTAAGAGAATTAATGACGCCTCAGGATTCTCACTGTCTCAGGGCCACGAAGATTGAAACTTCTTCTCAGGCATGCCACGGTCATACATAGCACACCTCAAGATTCTCATCGTCTCATGACCACGAAAATTGAAGCTTCGTCTCATGCATGGCACGGTCATACACAATACGCCTCAGGATTCTCACCGTCTCAAGTCCACGAAGATTGAAGCTTTTTCTCAGGCATGGCACGGTTATACACAGCAAGTCTCAGACATCCAACAGCAGCAACTGACACAAGTTGCCTCCTCAGAGACCTGGATAACTTCTCAAGACCAGTTTGCAAGCAATCCCTGATCAGTAGACATGTGCCCCCTCCTTCAAATAAAAAATGAGAATGGTTGTTGACAGTTAACCCCTTAAATGCACTCGTCCCATCCTCTGATCGTTTTTACGTGATGGGACGGTGAAGAGCCTGCAAAATCTGTAGATGTGATATCATCATTAAAGAAAATTGACTGTACACTGTCCCATATCAGATATCACATCCTTCCCATTCTTCGATGTCAAGTCACATCACTATTTAGAAGAGGGACACTATATAAACCAAATTTCTTTAACGGCAAAAGGGTTGGAAGGTTGGTTTTGAAAATAACTAGAGCTACACTTAGAGATTAGGAGAGATTGAGAGAGATCCGGCAGTCTCATTTTCCAACCGTTTTTCTTCATTATCTCCGTTGGATATTTTTTACACACATTTTCTCCCTTTTCAGGCCGTTTATCATTCCCTTCTTGTTGTTTTCATCGAAAACACATTCTTTTTCTTTCATCATTTTTTTGACTTAGGCATCAAAGTTTTTTCGTCGGGAGCCCATTCCGACGTCACTCTAAGATGTTTATTTTTTTTGCAAGCTTAGGAGATGAAGCTCTGCCAGAACAGTCACGCTTGCAGTTATTTTTGGATATAGAAATCGTCGTCTGACAAACAACCACCTTACCCTCACACTTCATCAATTGAGTCATTCCACGTTGGTCGCTAGGAGGGTCCATGAATAATTCTTGTACCAACAGCTAGCGCCGTCTGTGAGAACAAATAAAAAGCCATTAAAGCACTGTATATGAAAGAAGGAAGAGGAATAAGTGTTTTCTAAAATTTTTTCTTAAAAAAAGTTTAAAATGGAAGAAACAAGACGAGGAGATGAAGATTCCAACTCTAGCAAAAGTACCGCTTATAGAGGAGGAAAGATTTCTCTGACCAAGGAGGGGCCCTGGTCAGGAAATAAACAAGTGGATGGATTTTTAGCTAGTTCTAGAGGTCAAAAGGTAGATGGTCAGAGAGACCGTTTTTGTGAGGTAAGGAAGAACACCACTGGCTCCTAAGGGCCTCGAAAGTCATGCTCCTCGAAGTGGTGGTGCAAAAAAAGTTCAAAAATCCCGAGAGGTATATGACTATATACCTGGGAAAAGCTAAGGCAATTGAGAGATTGGAAGAGCCTCATATGCCTCAGGAAATAAACACCCCCTTTAAAATTCACGAAGGGTGTCGATACAGGAGGAATATCATTGATGAGAATCCCGGAAGGACAGATAAGTCAGAAGTAGAACATAGCCTGGCCTCTATTGATATAAGATTCTATCTAAATGAGAAGTATGCCCGAGAAAAGGAAGCAATTACTGTAAGCAATAAGAGGGAGATGGAGGAGCGTGTGAAAAAGATGCTGCTGATATAGGGGTTTACAACCTCCCTGCTCAAGGAAGGAACCCAACAACAGAGAGGACCTTCGCCTCAGGTCTCAAATCTCTTTTCTCAGAGAAAATCTTATCCTTGGTTCTCCACAGAAAGTTCAAAATGTCCCAATTTCCTCTCTACTTTGGAAAGATCGATCATCCCTACACATTGACACATTTAGGGAAATGATGTTGATTTAAGGTCTAACTGAATTACAAATGTGCCACCCTTTTCCTTTGACTTTAGAAGGGTCAGCTTGACGTTGGTATAAGAAACTGTCACTATCCAGTATCAACAGCTTCAGTCAATTGGCGACCCTCTTCAAAAATGAGTTCAAGGGATCGGTTGCCACCAGCTGAAACTTGAGCACCCTGCTGTCCATTCGTCAAGGAGCAACAGTAACTTTAAAAAGTTTTGTGTGTAGATACCATAAAGAAGTGATAGAATTAGGGGCTTACCATCATCGTTTGGTCCTAAAAGGATTGAAAAGGGTTTGCGATTGAAAAGGGCTTAATACGTCATTCATCAGAGTACGATAAACACTTATAAAGCAACCCGAATAGAAATGTTAAATGAAATCAAAATTAAAGGGGAGATGATGCTAAGAATGAAAGAAGAATCCTGAGTGGTCTCAGTCAGGAGGGGACATCCTCAGGAGGCATGATAGAAGGGAAAAGGGACTCAGTACGGGAATCTTAGGTATGATAGGAGAGATGTAGATAGGAGAGATAGGGGTCAGGAAAGGTTTTTACCTCGACCCCCCAGAGATGACAAACCCCTAAAATAGCATTCATTAAGAAGCCCTCCCAGGAAGGTAGAGCAGTTAGCTACCCAGGGGTTTACTCCATTGAAAGCTCCTCTATCCCAAGTATATGAGTATGCAAAGAGTCGGGGTCTCTTAGTGCCACATCTTCAAGCCATGAAAGCAAAAGTGCCCAAAAAGATTAAGGGGAGATTCTGTGAATTCCAAAAGAAAAGTGGTCACGCCACTGATCAATGCAAAGATTTACAGAATCAAATTGAGGTATTAGTCAAAAACAGTTATCTCACAAGCTACATTGATTCCCAGCATCTATTCCCGGGGTCGGGATAATATCATGATGATATAAACTACCTTGAGTCGGATCTCGATGTTATGGTCATCTCAAGAGGACCCACCCTGACGGGGTTATCAAACAATTTTCATAGGAATTATGCGTGCTACTCACTGCCCAATCATCCCTCCGATGTCTATGTGATGAATGTGCGGGCAGACAAAAAGCCAAGGATCGCCACCATACCCATCATGTTCATAGATGAGGACGAACTGAGGGCCCATTACCCCCACAATGATGCCTTAGTATTAGCAATTGGATTCGCATTGAAGCAGGTTAGTAGAATCCTCATTGATACGGGCAGTTTAATAGATATAATTTTCAAAGATATGCTGGACTCCCTAGGCATAGAGGACCTGGAGTTGATTCCACCCAGTTTCACTTTACATGGGTTCACGTATTCATGTATTACTCCCCTAGGATTAATATAGTTGCCAGTCACCATAGGGGACAAGCCTTATCAAAAAATCATCATGGTGTGTTTTCAGCTGGTCGACTTAAAGATTCCCTACTTCGCCATCCTAAGAAGGCCCTTTCTCAAGAATACCAAGGCCGTGAAAAGTATCCACTACCTGAAGTTGAAATTCAGGACTGGGGAAGGAATTGGTATTGTAAGAGGTAATAAAAAAGAAGTAAGGTCGTGTTTTACCACCTCTTCAAAGCAGGCTTACTACATTCGCAAAAGGCCACTAGAGGATCCCCTTGAGCAGACTAATAATCCCTCCACTAGCGTAAGAACGGAGTTGGGAGAATCAACTGTTGTTCAGAATAAGGAACATGAGGGATCGCCATTGTCCAGGGTGGAACCAAAAAAACCCTAACCAGTGTGATCATGGATGAGCGTTACCTTGAAAGGGTTATCAGGGTTGACACCTAACTCTGAGCAGAGATAAATTATGATAGAAACCCTAAGGAAGAATGAAGATGTGTTCGCCTGGAGTCATGCAGACCTACCAGGAATTGATAAAAGGAGTATAACCCACCATCTAGCAGTTGGCTCTTAACACAAGCCAGTCTTCCCAAAGAGGAGGGTCTTCAATTCTGAAAGGCAAAGCGCTATTAGGGAAGAAGTAGATAAATTGCTCAAGGCTAATTTCATCCGAGAAGTTAAATACCCAAATTGACTGGCCAATGTTGTCCTGATCAAAAAAATCAATGGAAGCTGGAGAATGTGTGTTGACTTCACCGACTTGAACAAGGCATGCCCAAAGGATAGTTTTTCCCTGCTCCAAATTGACCAGTTAGTAGATTCCACGATGAGGCATGAACTATTAAGCTTTATGGATGCATTCTCAGGATACAATCAGATACTACTGTATCCATTAGATCAGGAGAAGGTAGCCTTCATCATTGATCAAGGGCTGTACTATTATAAGGTCATGCCTTTTGGTTTCAAAAATACAGGGGCCACTTTTCAAAGATTGGTGAATAAGGTTTTTAAATCACTAATAGGACAATCCATGGAAGTATATGTGGATGATATGATTTCAAAATCTGTCAGGGCTTCAGACCATCCTCTTCACTTGGAACAAGCATTCTCATTACTCAGGGAATACCGGCTGAAGCTAAATCCTGAGAAGTGTGCCTTTGGAGTCAAGTTAGGGAAGTTTCTAGGCTTTATGGTCAGCGAAAGAGGCATTGAGGCTAACCTATGAAAGATACAGACAATCCTGGACTTGAAGAATCCTAACACTCTGAAGTAGCTACAAAGTTTGACGAGGAGATTAGCCGCTCTGAGTCATTTTATTTTGCGGTTCACTGACAAGTGCCACCCCTTCTTTAAGGTTGTAAGAAAAGGTAAGGGAATGATATGGGGTGAGGAATGTGAAGAATCTTTCAAACAACTTAATAATTATCTAACTTCTGTCCCACAACTGGTCAGCCTTTCGCCTCAGGAAATTCTCTATCTTTATCTGGCTATCAGTAAACACACAATCAGCTCAGTATTAGTGAAGAAAGATTCTCAATAAGTTTAGAGGCCTATATACTACACCAGCAAAGCCTTGATAGATGCTGAGCCGAGATACTTAGTACCAAAAAATCTGTCCCTAGCGCTCGTTATAGTAATCAAAAAATTACGACCTTATTTCTAAGCCCATCCAATAGTGGTCTTGACTAGCCAACCACTTCAATAGATTCTCCATCAACCCAACTTGTTCGGGAGGCTGGTCAAATGGGCAGTAGAACTCAGTAAATTTGACATCAACTTTTAACCTTGTAAAGCTATCAAAGGACAAGCTCTTACAGATTTTGTAGCTGAGCAAACTGCTACAGAAATACTAGCCATCTCCCAACCCCTCGAGTTACCTGGGCAGATGAAGGTGGATCTCCCTGACCCGCAGGAATCCCTGACCTGGCATCTTTGGATTAATGGGTTAGCAAATCAAAGCGGGGGATGCACGGGCATCATATTAATTAGGCCAGAGAAAGAGGAGGTTAGGTATGTTTTAAGATTTTTTTTTCTTGTAACTAACAATGAAGTGGAGTATGAAGTTTTGTTGGCAGGATTAAGAACAACGCAAAAGATTGGGGTTCGTAAACTCATCATCAATAGTGATTCACAACTTCTTATGAATCACTTAAACGGATCATATCAAACCCAAGAGAAAAGCATGAAGGCTTATCTTATAAAGGCCAACGTTTCATCAATCAATTCGAGAGGGTGAAGATGTGAAAAATTCCCCGGTTAGAGAACGTCCTGGCTGTCATGTTATCAAATCTCGTCTCATCCCTCATAAAAAATATTTCCAGGGTAATTCCTGTCGAAACCTTGGGACTGAATAGCACCTCTCCCCCTAAGAGCACCAGTATCTTGACCACTCAGGAAGAATCCCTAGCATGGATGGACCCTATCCTGAAGTACATCAGTGAGGGCATCCTACCACCTGATAAGAATGAAGCTCTCAAGATTCGAAAGAAGACTGCCAGATTTTCTGTGATAGAAGACACCCTATACAAGAGGGGAATCAGCACCCCATATCTGAGATGTCTGAGACTGCAGGAAGCAGAAAGGGTGTTGAATGAGATATACCAGGGAACTTGAGGCAATCCTAGCGGTAGTAGGAATCTGATTCACAGAGAGCTCAGGCAGGGATATTTTTGGCCAACTATGAGTGAAGACGCCCACTAGCTTGTACATCGATGTCATGCTTGTTAGGTGTATACGGACATTCTCCGACAACCTCTAGAAAACCTGACCACCTTACTAAGTCCTTGGTCTTTTGCACAATAGGGGCTTGACCTGATAGGACCATTTTTGCCTGCTAAGGCATAGGCAAAATACTCTATTGTGGTCATTGATTACTTCACAAAATAGGTAGAGATGGAACCTTTATCTAAAATCACCGAGAAGAACACCATCGCTTTCATCTGAAGGAACATTCTCTATCGACATAGAATTCTTAACATCTTCATCACAGACAACGAAAAATAATTCGATAATAAGGGAATGAAGATGTTCTATAGTGAATGGAATATTGATCTAAGACTGGAATCCCCGGCTCATTCGAAAGCAAATGGTCAAGTTGAGGCAGTCAACAAGATCGTTAAGAAACTACTAAAAAAGAAGCTGGGTGAGAGGAAGGAAGCTTGGACAGATAAACTCCCTGAAGGTTTGTGGGTTTATCAGACCATCGCAAAGGTAGCCATGGGTGAGATGCCCTACTTCCTGGTCTACGGGTTTGAGGCAGTAATCCTAATTGAAATAGATGTCCTAATATTCTGTATTTTTTATTTTAGTGAAGAAGAAAATCAGCGAGTCATGCGTCTTGACCTAGACTTGAGAGAGGAAGCCAAAGACCATACCTTGATCAGGACGGTTGTCCACCAACAAAAGGTCTCCAGGTCCTACGACCGAAAGGTTAGACCCTATTAATTCAGGGAAGGTGATCTTATACTCAGAAGAATCACACTCAATACCTGAGTAGCATTAAAAGGATCCCTCAATGCCAACTGGGAAGGACTGTATCAAGTGGTCAGGATAATCAGACCAGGAATTTACAAACTGGTCTGGGCGGATGGCAGCATTCTGAGCAAAGCCTGGCACACAGAGATGCTAAGAAAATACTGCCCCTGAGAGAACTCTTCCTCAGGCGAGTCTAATTGAAAGCTTGTAACACACTTGTAATAATTATTTCTTTATGAATAAAAGAGAAGTGTTCAAGTATTTTTAGTATCTCCTATGCATATCTTTAGTCGAAAATCTAAAGTTAAGGTTGGCTGAATACTATAAAATCCCTTAACACTTAGTAATATTTGTAAAATCCTATCCTACCCAGGTGCCGTAAGCCCTTGACCCTGATCAGGCATCCTTTACGTCTAAGACCTGATCAGTGACAAGGCGTGATAAACCCTGGTCGGGTCAGGTCCCTTAAATCTTACCCTATCCAGGTATCATAAGCCCTTAACCCTGATCAGGCATCCTTTGTGTCTAAGGCCTGGTCAGTGGCAAGGTGTGGTAAACCCTGACCGGGTCAGGTCCCTTAAATCCTACCCTACCCAGGTGTTGTAAGCCCTTGACCCTTATCAGGCATCCTTTGTGTCTAAGACCTGTTCAGTGGCAAAGCGTGGTAAATCCAAGCCAGGTCAAGTTCCTTAAATCCTACCCTACGTAGGTGTCGTAAACCCTTGACCCTGATCAGGCATCCTTTGCGTTTAAGACCTGATCAGTGATAAGGCATGGTAAACCTTGGTCAGGTCAGGTCCCTTAAATCCTATCTGTCCTAGGTATCGTAAGCCCTTGATTATGATCAGACATCCTTTGCGTCTAAGACCTGGTCAGTGGTAAGGCATGGTAAACCCTGGCCGAGTTAGGTCCTTCTAAGGTTAAGGTTGGCTATATGTCTTAAAATCCCTTGACACTTGATAATATTTATAAAATCCTACCCTACCTAGGTGTCGTAAGCCCTTGACCCTGATCAGGCATCCTTTGGATCTAAGACCTGATCACTAATAAGGCGTGATAAACCCTGGTCGGTTTAGGTCTCTTAAATCCTATCCGTCCTAGGTACCGTAAATTCTTGATCCTGATCAGGCATTCTTTGTGTTTAAGACCTGGTCAGTGGCAAGGCATGATAAACCCTGATTGAGTTAGGTCCTTCTAAGGTTAAGGTTGGTTGTATGCTTTAAAATCCCTTCACACTTAGTAATATTTGTAAAATCCTACCCTACCTAGGTGTTGTAAGCCCTTGACCCTAATCAGGCATCCTTTGCGTCCAAGACTTGATCAGTGGCAAGGCGTGTTAAACCCTGACCAGGTCAGGTCCTTTTAAGGTTAAGATTGGTTGTATGCCCCAAAAAACCCTTAACACTGAGCGAAATTTTCAAGTAATGATTCGTCTTGAGTGCTATAAATCCTGGGCCGCATCAGGCATCCTTAGGGGATTAAGACCTGATTGAGTGAGCCATGGTAAACCCTGATCGAATCCAACTAAAGATATTAAAGACTTGAAGATATTCGAAGACCCCTGTCCAAGCTCCTCTCTTTTGAAAGAACGCTTGACCTCAAAGGGTTCACAACTATTTTTATTTGATTAATGAATCTATTAAGTCAGTTTATTATTAAAAGTTCTGATAGTAGCAAGGAAAGAAAAAATTTGCAAAATCATAGAAACACAAAAGTGTACTTTCATTGATTAAAGAAAAACTGTACATATGTCTTATGTACATAAAACAATAGGGTTAGGAAAATTTACAAAAGTGTTACAAAAAATATTCTAAGTCCTAAAAGTATGCATATACTAGAGAGTCCCCTCTGCTTTACTTAGATATTTACATCACCTGCTCTTCGACTAGGGGTGCGAGAGAGATATCTCCACCTATTTGACTTTCTACGGGGGTAGGGGGTCTTCATTTGCTTCTTCTAGGGTAGGAGGGTCTTCATTTGCTTCTCCCTGAGGAATGGGGGCTTCATCTTCCCTCTCCTAAGGAGGGGGATCTTTATCATCTCTTTCTTGAGAAGTGGGGGCCTCTTTCTCTTCATCGATTGGGTCCCCTTTATTAGCAGCCTCCATTATTTCTTGGGTCGGAGTCTCAGGGAGCTCTTCTGTAGCAGATATCTCTGATGTACCTGGACATCACAACCCAGTTGGTCGAAGAGCCAGTACAGGTCCAGTTGTGGATACTCTTGAAGGAAAAGGCGGCTGGTCAGGTCAATGCCTTCATCAACTCCCTGGTCGTATCGGGTTTCCAAATGAGAGGGTATCACCTGTAACTCTTTGCACTACTCATCAACATGATATTACAGTGTTTTATTCATTTCTCCTAAGGTTTTGTTACTCTCCCCAGATACCCTGGAGCTTCTCTTTGATTTTCTCATAGCTTATAATAATCCGGGTGTTCTGCTCCTTCAACCGATCCCTTTAATCTTTCAAGATCTGGTTGGAATCAATCAGTTTTTGACATTGACCTTTGAAATATTGTTTGACCTTCTCATAACTCACCTTTTCCCTCTTCAGCACCTGGATCTGACCTTCAACTTTGAATAATCTGGCCTTGTAGGCCTCCTCCCTCTTTACCCAGTCAGATTTTTCAGAAAGAAGTTGGGATATCTGCCCCTCCAGGTCAGAGACCGTGGCCATAAGTTCCTCCCTTTCCTTAGAGGAGCTTTCCCTGGCCAGGGAGATGGCTTCCTGAGCCCTTTTTTC
>JAVXUL010000008.1:14030047-14044864 GCA_035590515.1 Trichilia minutiflora | reverse complement strand
AATATATTGCAAAACAAAATCAGTAATTAAGATATTTTTGAAAAGACAAATATACATGTGTCTGCCAGGGCCAAGTTTTTCCTGGTGACAGCAACAACTTTCATGGTCAACTGAGACTTGAAATGAGACTCAATTGATATTCAAATCTATGAGATGGGAATTTTAGTTTTTCTGAACAATTGTTATCAATAGAACTAAAATTATTAAGCTATCTTTGACACTGATTCTAACACAAGCCTTCTGGCATGTTCTTCTGAAAATGGCCTCAATTGATAAGCTCAAAATTGAACAATCAACATAATTTTTAAGAAATTCTTAGTCATTTAGTTAAAGACTCACTTCGAAGAAGGATGTAAAAGTGAAGCAAAAAACCATCCTTGAGTCCCAGCAAGCTTCAAATAAGTACTCTGCACCAAACCAATGAAAGAATGTCAACAGTAGCCATTTTGTTAGAAGGATTTTTATCAAGAAGTGACAAATAAATTTATGTTCCAAAAATTCTTGCCAAAAATCAAACAGTAAATATAGACATTCGTGCCTGATTAACTAACTGATTTTGGAATTTCTCTGGGTGTAACTTTCTTTCAGAATGAAATGCATATGATACTTGAGCATCCATTCCTGCAGAAAGAAGATATAGCTCAATAAAATTGGTGATTATGCTGATGTACTATTAGAGGCCACTAGAACTTGGATTTCTTACCCATGCTGAAGTAGTTCCAAAATCCCCCACGAAATGTGTGATAACCCTCCTGAGAACAATGGACTAACCAGTTACTGGTAAGCAAGGAAAGCAATGCCAAAACACATATGAATCAAATAAACATCACAAACAAAACTACAAAACAACTGAAAGATAATGTGATATATCAGCTCTACATATTAAATAATGTGATATATCAAATCTACGTACTAAATAATGTGATATATCAGATCTACATACTAACTACTATATTCTGTCCTTTCATCTTTCTTGACTTGGTTTATGATCTGGCTGCTGACTGCGGCTTAGTTTTGGTGTTTCTTGGATTTCATAGCTGTTCTTAAGTTTTTCATTATGTAATTTCCCGTTTGTAATATCAATCTTAGTAGGTTAGAAAAGAGTCAAGCGCCTATATTTGATCATATATGGATGGATTCCTACCACTCACTCTCTTTTTCCTTAAGGAAATTTCAAAGTATGAAAGAACTGGAACAGTAGACGAGATCTAAGGATATTGACGCAGCATCTCAGATCACTTGTTTCTATACAATGTCTTTAATTGAAGCACACAGAAAATATGTATTATTATATAAATTAAAAGTGCAGCATCTATTGAAATACTAATAATGAATATGAAAGCTTACCACATTCAATTTATCATTTTGAGAGACACGATGAAATGCGTGTAGAGAATGGGGCAGTTCAAGAGGTGCAATTGGATCACAAGATCCTTCCTTAGGAGCCTTCATTTTCATGAAAATATGCCAGCTGAAATTCAATCAAGAAAATATACATTCTGTAATAAAAAAGATAATAACGAGAGAAGCATTTTATCTTCCCTCTTTAACCACAGTGATAGAAGATAGAACTATACATGAATATGTGAATGACGGAAAAGAGCTCCATGATGAAACCATTGTACTTAGGTTTTAAGTTTTATATGAAATAAACCTATATGACCTTTCTCTGCATCTCATCTACAGTTGGACAGAAGATTGAAACTTTTATGTTCATTTGGAATTCAAGAGATTATAGAAAACGTAAATTTTTGTTGATTTTAATTCACTGCAAGTCTCAAATGCCATCTTTTCAAATTAAGGCTCAAGACAATGGGAAAAGCCAAAAAGTGCTAGATAATGGCATTGAAGATTAGGGCAAAACAAGATTTCAGGGACAAATCCACCATGGTTTGGCAGGACATTATAAAGAGAAGCATTGATTATTTCTTCACAAAATTCTATCAATTAGATACATGTTTGACTCATTAACATTTAGCTCTCTCATTAAATACATTAAGGCAACTCACAGTTTTTATCCAAATGTCAGATTTCAAAATTAAGTGCCTGGTGATGCCATGAAGAAGTAAACTGGGAGTTGCACAGTGTAACCCCTCAGGGAGGCATTACCTGTCGATTTTCATTTCCCTCGCATTCTTTACTTCTTCCAGGAATGACAGCACAGATTGACGATCTGTGTTTGGATTTTTCTTTCCCTGAGAATCAAACAAAATACCTTTAGAAGATTGATATCCTTGAAATTTTGCAGCAAAGCAAGTTAAATGTTAAACCTACCCAGCCAAATGAGAACGGTAGGTTGTTTCCAGTTCCCAATGGCACCATAGCAATTGGAGGTGAATGAGGTAGTTTAAGATCGCTAACAACTCCAAGAAGCCAGCCAGCTGTGCCATCTCCACCGGCAACCTGATTTGAGGTGCATATGTCAACAGAATCAAGGACATATGAAAAGGAAAATTTATAAACAACAATATAACATATCCATACACATGATTTCTTACTGAACAAGCAAACTCACAATTATTCTCAATCTTTTCTCAATTTCAGAAGCAAAAACATCTCCAGCAGACTTGTGCTTTTCTAAATTGAGAAAAACCTCACTTAACGCCTTATCAGGGGCCCTTTCTTCCAAATTAATAACCTGAAAATTCAATAACCCTAGCCATATCAATTCCACTGGTAAAAGTTCACCTCATAGTCACAACTCACAACAGCAAAACTTGTCCCAGGGTACCATGATTTCTTAATAAGAATGTGACTAGTGTGCAAGAGATAAAATTACCTGGTTTTCATTAAGAAGGGAACGATAAGTGAGCAGAAGTTTCCCACCCAACTGACCACCACTTTTGGAATTAATGAATACAAGCACTGGACAGATAGGTATCAGAGCAGGTCTCTTGATCTCAGATCCATTGACAAGAATGTAATCTGGAATGTAATATTCCTTTAAAATGCTATTAGAAGAGGAATCAGCCATTGTTTCCTCTGAACTGCATATTACATCAAAAGAGGCCATCAAGTCAGAAATCTAGTAAAAGAAGATAGATTTGCAATTTTACAATGACCCTAAAATGTAAATACTAAGCTTCAAAACAGTTAAGAACTCTGTGCAGCCATATACTCAATACATATAACATTAGATAAGCATCACTTTCAGAGAAAAATAAATTGTAATTTGTATAAAGGAATTAAAGAGAAGATATGAAAGTAATTTTATTTGAAAAGTTAAAATGAACTAGTCATGGAATACATTCATATTTGGAGGAAACCCAAAAAATTATTAAATCATGTACAAACTTGAAACCTAAAATCCATTGTCTATTTTATTTCTTTCACATGGCCCATAAGAGGAAGAAATATCAACTTTTTCACAAATCTAGAAACAATATGACAATTCAATTCTTAATCATGAAAACTTAATTTGAAAATGACAATTATATCAAATTCCTCTATTCCCCCGTTCATTTTGGTCAAAATTCGAGCGTAGAATTTAACATAAATCAGGCTATGGACAAAATCCAGTTATGTTAAAACATCCTTGAATATAAACATACCATATCACTAATCAACACCAGTAGCAAATTCAGTTTAAGTACCATTGCAATTTACATTTAGATAATCAAACATTACAAAAAAAAAAAGAAAGAAAATTTAAGAAAATCCAAATGCATAATTTCGTGTTCACTGAATTGTACCTTTTGTGTAGAAGATCTTGGATGGGTTGCAAGATTTTCTCAGAACCTGAGGTTATGTTGTCCAGGAATCTCATTTTTTCTCTCGTTTTCTGTTTGTCTATCGGAAATGATGAAATAAGGAAGAAGAGATTTAACGAACAAAAGAGAAGAAGAGAAAGACGAAGTAAACTCTAATCAACACGGTTTGCTAATTATATCTATAATATGCAATAACTTAGCCGAGAAAAAGAATTGTGCATTTAAAATATGAAATAAGTCGCCGGGGGAGGGCGAGAAGAGGAAACACAAAACGTTTTTGGAGAATTTCAAGCCATTATTTTTTATTTTAAAATCTTCCATAAAAAGAATTTGCTTTGTCATTAATATCCAACGTAAAGGCAAACTGAGAAATAAATTATTAAAAGGAAGGAAAGAAGAAAGAGATGAGTAATGACATAAGAAGTTTCCTTTCTCGTCGTTATTCGCGAACTTTTTTGGCTTTACCGGTTCATATTCAAATTCAAGAATGCTGAGTCATGGATGAGCTGCTGTATTTTGTTGTTAGATAATAACACCTTTTGGTTTCGCCTCGTCGAATTTGTAGGTAACGAAAGGATTTGTTTAGCTATGAGAGAGATCAGGGGATTTAAGAAGAAAAAGCTAATGAAAAATTGACACGGCGAAGTTTGACTGTGGATTGAAGTGGATGGGGAGGATGCTGTTCTATTGGATAATGGCATAAGGAAATGAGATGGCATAAGGATTATTCTTTTGTATTGGTCACGCTACAGTACAACAAATGGAATACGGACCTTTAAATTTTCATTACATTTCTACGTTAAAATTCTTAACTTTTAATTTATACAAATATAATAAAAAAATTAAAAAAAGTGTAATAAAAGACTTTAAAACGTACAAACTTACACTTAGTGGTTTATATAATACATTTGACTGCATCACTATCTTGTTGCAAATTTACATAAATAATTTATAATTAATAAATAAAAATATAATAAAAAATAAACATATCAAATATTTACTTTTATTTTTAAAAATTA
Source organism: Trichilia minutiflora (assembly GCA_035590515.1). NCBI lineage: Eukaryota > Viridiplantae > Streptophyta > Magnoliopsida > Sapindales > Meliaceae > Trichilia > Trichilia minutiflora. The sequence continues at coordinate 14,040,135 of JAVXUL010000008.1, read as the reverse complement.
AATAAATTTGAATTAGTAGTAAATTTTTATTCATCTTTTTCGTTTAATTTTTGCACAATTTCCTTCTTTTTTTTGTTCATTATTATGATCATAATTGATAAATTTTAATATTAATATTTGTAGGATAATATTTTATTATATAAATATGTGAATAATATGATAATGTTAGGAGAAAATTCGATGGACTGAAGCGATTAGCTTTAAAACTTTCTCCAAATTTCAGATAAGCAATAGGTTCACTGAACCTCTTCGTCTCATTACAGCTTTCACGTCAAAGAAGGGCTGGACTATCTTTGCTTCGATCTGTTTTATACTTTTATTGTGGACCCAAATTTTTGAGAATTAAACATACTATGGGCCTAGTGAATGTTTTAAATTAGCTACCAACTATGGGCCTAGTTGATACTTTAATAAGCTGGACCATCAAGACGTATCTTTTAAATTAGCTACCTACAATTAACTCATGGCAATTCGTGTTGAAATTTGTGATAAATTGGAAAAATATTTAAGAGATTATATTACGTGATCTCTCATTGTTGTGATCAGATCACTCAACTTAAACGCTCAGATGATAATCATTTAAAAAGGAAAAAAAATGGAGAACTCTCATATGATAATGGGTAATAAGAATAATCCTCTATTGTCAGTGTAACAAAAATGCCATAACTTTTTCACCTTAAGAAATATGCAATTTTTAAAGTTTTGATTTAGGTACACTTTGATTTTATCTGGAATTGTGATAATTTTATTATATTTTAAAAGTAAAATAAAAAAAATATATTTAATAACACTAATTTTTAGTAAAATTCTTACATTTTTTATATTAATATTTGATATTTAAATTTTTTATCTTATGATAATTATAATTTAATAAAGTTATCACACATTAATATTAAACGGAGCCTTAGTTTGTATACAATCACTTGCTCCATAAACTTTTCAAAAAAAAAAAAAAGAAAAAATGTTGCCGAATGAAGCCGAAACACATGACAAGCAATGCAACTAGTTGACAATAAATTAAACAGTCTCAAACTACAACCAAACATCCACCAAAATAGCTAGTAAAATAGTGAGAAAATGCAAGTGAAACAACCTCCAAAATATAAAGGAAAACATCCTTGAATTGCAGAAAAATTGGTGCAAAAAACAACCTCAAAACAGCAAGTGAATCAGCAGTGAGAATAGTAATAGATTTAACGAAAACACAGCGTTAGAGATAAAACTAGCAACCACTGAAGATCAAAAGTCAAACTCTGATTATGTGGTTAAGGGAACACAAGCATGGCTTAACCAAATCTTCGGGATAACTATAACAACACTTATCAAGACTCAAGAAATAAATGTTTATTCGAGTCATTCTTTGGTCACGTCATCTTTTTTTTCACGTCATTTATGTTGAGATCTCGTTATTAGCTCGATCATGTATTCAGGTTCAAGACAGCTAAGATATCAAGGTAATAAATTTAGAACGTGACAAGCATCCCCGATCCTAACCTGGAATGAAAGCAACACTTCAAACCTCCGAGGCCATTTGTGAATAGAAAATGAGTGCACCCGTGAGCTAAGCCCCAAGATTCCACTTACTAGGCATTTAGCTATAATCACTTGATCAAATGAAAAATGGGAGTGCTATAAAGGAGGATATTTGATCATTTTTTATAACAACAATTTAATAGATATTTGTGGTGAAGAAAGAAACAAGGAATAGCAAACAAGAATCATAGAAAAATGGCTTCCAAAAAAATTATCTTCCAAAGCTTGCCCGAACTCATCTTTATACAATTGCAAACGAGTTATGGTTTACCAAGTGAATCAGCACTCTAACAAAACGATAAAATAACCATTACTTAATTTTTTTTTTTTGATCTCTCATGGTTTGAACTTCCGATTTTCATATATTCAACCCCATTATTTGAATTCCTTTTATGTATGTCTACTGTTAGATGGATTTATGATTGAGGCCATATTTGAAACAACACAAAGCCGTGCAGGTCTCCAATTATAAGGGTCTGTAATTTTCAACGGATGTTTGACTGATAACTAAATCTTGAGTCTAATTATTGATTAGATCGGTCACTCCCGTGTTAACTTATCAAATATTCATTCCATAGCATATATCTACCGTTTAATTTTGCACACATTTCCGTCCAGTTAACAAACTCTGCACTTTCAGTTTTTGACTTCAGTCCATATTAATCGGATTCATCGCTTATCACTAGCTAGTTCAATTGAAATTCTTAAGACACAAAATCGGACTAAAAATATAATTAATGAGAATGATTTATGAATTATGCCACACAATTAATTAATATTGATGTACTATAATGTATAGTTTAACTTATATTTAATTAGTTAATTAAATTAAATTAGTTATGTTGAATTGAGCTAGTGCCCACATCATAGCAGAAATATTTGATCTTAATGTGTTTAGGTAGCTTGTCTACTTGTCTACCGAATCTATACCGTTCAATTTGTATTAGTCAAGCTTACCACAATCCATGTTACTTTAATTTTATGCTAATCATGTTCTCACCAATTATAATAAAAATAGAATCCTGAAACGAAGCATAGAACAACTGAGCATTCAATGACAAATTTTATTTATATCTAACTATACAGTATTAATTAATATTGTTTAAAAAAAATACTGAGATAATATGTAGATACTCAATCAATAAGACACATAATAGGAGATCAGATATAATTTTAGGGTGCTCTCTTCTCATGTATACTTCGTCCCAGGTACCCTGATTCAGTGATTCCACCTTCTTAGTTATCTGTCGACTCAGGGATTCTACCGTCCCAGGTAAGAATTGGACGTCCGTCAGTAAGACACATGACAAGAGGTCAGGCAGATATAAAAAGTCTCCATCTCAGGGGTGTTCCATCCCAGATGTCCCCCGGCTCAGGGATTCCATTATCCCTGATGACATCCGTCCTAGGTAACCTGTTTTACAGGAGAATCATCGTCGTCTCAGGATTCCAAAACATCTCAGAGGTCAAGAAGATAGAAGTGCTTTCTCAGGATTCTCCATTGTTATCAACAACACATCTCAGGTATCCGAAAGTTGGAGTTTGCAGTCATCTGCCGACTCAGGAATCAGAATAGCTTCCCTGAAAAATTGTCCCAGGTCAGGAGTTCCCTTGTTGCCGGCTCTCAAGCAATCTATAACCAGAGTGTCAATGGACATGTGCCCTTTCCACTCAAAAATGGGAATCATTGATGACAACTGATCCATTAAAAGCACCCGTCCCATCCTCTGACCATTTTCAAGTGATGGGAGGTGATAGCATCATTAAAAAAAATCGACTACACACTGTCCCATGTCAGATATCACATCTTTCCCATTTTTTGATATCACATCACATCACTATTCGGACGAGGAACACTATATAAACTAAACTTCTTCAACAGTAAGAGGGTTGGACTTTTTGTTACTTGTGAAGTTGGATTTTTGTGTCTTGAAAATACTTGAGTCACACAGAGAGATTGAGAGAAATCCAACAGCCTCGTTACCACCGTTTTTCCTTCACTATCTTTGAGGGATAAATTTTACATATTTTTTCTCTCATTCTTGATTCGTTCCGATTTTCTTTTTACTACATTTACCGAAAACACATTTTATTCCTCTACTTATTTTCTAACTTAGGCATCGGATTTTTTTCACTAAAAAGCTCTTCCGACATTATTCGGAGATGTTTACTTTATTTGCAGGCTTAAGAGATGAAGTTCTATTAGAAACATTTACACTTACAGTTATTTTTTGATATAAAAATCATCATCTAATACATAATTATATTGTCTTTATATCTCCTCAACTAGATTATTCCACGTTGATCACAAATTGAATCCACGGATAATTATTGCATAAACAAATATTGTGAAAAAGCTTTGTTGATTCATAGATTAGTTTGTTTAATTAATTATTAAGTACATATATTCCTTTTATTTAATCAACATTATATTTTCTTTTCTATTATAGTAATAGAGGAGGAATGCATGAAAACTGTAGATTACTTAGAATTAAAATATTTTATTATATATATTGATGTATGGTTAGATGCAGAAAAATTAAGGATGGTGACTAAAACGATTACGTGTTGCATTCATACCCAACAAAAATAAATTATAAAAAAAAAAGTTCATGCACGAACAGATTTGATATATATATACACACACACCAAGTTTAGGTAGTATAGCTACCGGGGCATTATATATCCAATATTTAACCACCATATACTATAATGAGTATAAATTGCATGACATTTGGACTGCTTAAAGTACATAATAAAAACATGAACGGTAAGTTATAATATAAAGTCATTCTCATCATCGTTATTATTATTATTTGATAGAGGTCTACGAACTTCGAGATTCTTGTAGACGTAAATGGAGCGAGATGAATCAGCAAGCAGTGTTGGAGTGATATACCAATTAAGGGTATTTGAATTCCGATTTCAACTAATAATTAACTCCTATACTATAATGAGTATATAATTATATTCGAGTGTTCAATGGTTTATAAAGTACATAATAAAATCATAACAAGAAATCTTTTGCAAATTATCTATTCAACCAAATTATCAATGATTGTGTGGGTGTGAATATTCCAGCAACCTGGTATTAATTGATGAAATTTCTATACTGTAAAGTGATTAGATTGATTCATGAACCGATCACGGTCTAAGCAGTTCGAGTGGATATTATATTTGTGTTGAAATTCAATTCATTAATGTCAGTTAACACAATGAGTGCACGGTATTAAATTAAAATATCTCTTTTTTTTTTGTCAGTAATATCAAAGATATTTTAAATAAATAATTATTTATCAATTTTTTTTCTTTGTTTAAGAAAAGTTAAGATTTAGTAAGACTTTTGGGAACCAATTATAGAATTTTGAGACGGCCAGAATTGTCTTCGCAAAAGTGGGTATGCTTTTTTCTTGATGAAAAAATGATGGGGTTGTTAAAATCACTGTCATAAACCAATACATATCTCAGTTGATGAATTAAACAAATAATTGATGGTAATATTGTCGTTTTATAGAGTGATTCTTTAACCTACAAAGCCTACAAAGCTTATCTGATAGGGATTGTTCAAATAATCATATTATAACAAGAAAGAGTAACAGATCATATAGCATGCTAAATTGCTAATAAAGCTGGAGCTGACAAGCCAGCCCTATAGAAGCCAATCAGCCATTCTTTTCTTAAATTAATAAAAGAATTTCACTCCTCTGTCACCAGTGAACCCGTTTGACTGTTTATGGATTAATCGTTTTAATTAATCCTGAAGAGCTAGTAGAGTAATATTTCAAAGGGATGCGACATCCAAGTCCTGGCAACAGTATCTATATATGCACCGCATGCATACATGTTTGTTTTCACGTGCTTATTTGACCAAAATATTGAACCAATTAAGGAAGTTGAAGGTTTCAAAGTACCGATATATTCTTAATGATGACTCAGATGCATGATTGAGTTATATTTACTTTAGACCTAACTCTCGAGCTCTTTAAGAATTCCCTTCAATTCCATGCATTTTCCTGTTGAATTTCTTCCTGATCGACCACCGAGTCATTTCAAAAGTGGTAAATGACGAAGATGGAAATCATAAAACTGTTTTAATTTTAGCATTATTTCTATGTTGAAAGAAGATCTATGACTGAAGACTATGGCAATATCTCACGATGTCGATCGATCATTCAAAGTACGAATACAATTTCTGACTTGAGGAAAGTAATAAGCCAAGCTAGCAAAGATCTTAGCAGATCATTGACTGGAAATTTTGAACTGCTTTCTGATGAAAGTGAAACCATTAATTCCATAAAATATCGATCTTTAAGGAGCAAATTATGAGACAAGGAATTTGAAAAAGGAGCATTCAACACATGTTATTTGAATAGCTACTAGTTGGAATTCATGCATCAGAATCAGATCCTATTGCCTTAATGGTTCACATGAGCAGCTGAGCTGTGTTGATGATCTTTCTAGCTATCAAAAGTTGCGTTATTTTTCTACCATATGTTTCAAACTTATCCCCAAACTTTTGTTGACAACCTTAGTGTACCAAACGGTGATCTATTTCATTTCAATGCAATATGGATAGCTAGCGATCCAGGATAGTTAAAATGAAGGGGGACCAACAAAGAGTTGATTGATGAGTACTATAATTTGAGAAGTTGTATACCCAAGTGATTGATTCAATAATAAAGAGCACAGCTAATATATATTCATTTATAAATTCTTTTTCTATATAATATAAAAATATTTAATGTATATTGGTTATGGGTGAATATATACAATTGGGAATTATCCAAATGCTTCAAAAATGAGGAAAAGATTCCTTAAACAACATGCAAAAACAATATGGTGGGCTAAGTGAACGAAAGTTATTTCTGAAAGGAATTTGGTGCGTCAAATCAACAAAGTGCTTGTGGTAGGGATATGATATGGAATCGCTATCCATAGAATGTATCATTTTATGGGCTTATTGTTATAGTATCAACAGAGAAAATATAGAAAAAAGATTAATATTATACTTGTTTGACCAAGAAATAGTAGAAGAGAAATAGACAACAAAGGACTGCATTCAGTGCACTAGCTGCACTTCCATATGCTTCCAATTTTAGAGTTAGATAATTTCGATACATACCATATTGGCATCAATCCACCATTTCATTTGATCATCAATTCAGTTTGAATATGAACATTTCATCTAATTTTATATATAATACATAAATTCGATAGATTTATCTGTACTTACATTCCAAGTTGAATATTGCTTCTATACATGAACTACTACCAATCTGGACATTGAAGTAATAATAACGAATGAGACCTCAAATATTAATGGTGATTGGCTAAATCCTTTTATTTTCCAACACGACTTGATTTCACTAGAATCCAATTATGCAAGTCTAATTGTCTGCAATAAGTTCATATAATAATTATATAAATATTTCTTTAAATATACTAATCAAATTAATCTCTTTTAATTGTGATTGGGGAAAAGTTTGACATTAAAATCTTTAAATATGTAGATTTATTTTAGTGCAAGTGTTTTTACTGATGAAACAAATTCTAGTGCGTTAGTAGACATGATTCAAAGGGTTGAAGAAATCCTTGCATTAATTAATTAATCTGTTCACATTCGTTTTCATGCTAATTCTCTATTAAATTCCTATTAGTGTTCATATTACAAATTTTCGTACCTATATTAATGGCCAGTAAATGAAGAAAATGATAGTTTCCTACTTTTGATTCTATGCCAAACATTTCCCTATCGAAAAATTAATTCTGATTTGATAACGAGATATTGGACTCAACTTTGCAACACAGTACCATTGCACTATACAGGAGACAGATTTTCTTCGACAATTTATGGTTGCTTGTTTTTTCAGTATTATTTTGTAAAGCTATCGTTTCAACTCTACAAACGACACGTGTTTAAAATATTATAGGCGCATACCTAAATAATGATAATTAAAACTGCTCTGTATTATTATAGTGTATCAAATAGATACAATAACATTTTAAAGAATCAACTATATTTGGGTAAAAATATCCACATATTAAATATTTTTTAAAATTGAATTAGTAATCTTATATTAGAACAAAGGATTAATCTAATTTTTTAATTAATATATTCTTTAAATAAGTTTGAACATTTGGTCACCTGTCCACAAACATACAAAAGTAATCGTAAACATACGGTGTTGTGTTTTGTAATAAAAAAAAAGTAGAGTATCGATTCATAAGAATAGTATTAAATTTAAATCTTAAGTATCATGATTGAAATTGTCTAATCTAGACTATGTAAATTTTGGAAATTATGTTAGCCTAACCACTAAATTAATTAAATCAAATTTAGACAAATCAAAATTAATTAAAAAAATTACGTATGAAAATGATAAGCTTAGGGGTGTTTGAATCCACTCAAGTTTATTATATTCACTTACAATTTTTACTACTAAGTTCAATGCAATCAATCTATTAACACGTATTCTGAAATTATTTCATTTCCTCTTTTGAAACCTTAATGAAATAATATGTTTAACCTCTATAACTGATATTTTTATTCAATTAGATTCATTAAGCACCCATTAAAAACTAACCACTTATATTACCTAGTTCCTAACCGTCTTTCAATGCATTAATTCATAGGTTATGTATCCTCCTGTCTAATATGCGAGTTTATCCTCTTTCAAGCATTAAACTCATACATCATGAATCAACTAGTTTAATAGCCAAGTAAACTAAACACTTTAAGTTTAAGGAACATAAATAAGGCAAAAGCAATTTCATTAATAATATTAGAAGTGTTTGAACATAGCTCATAATAATTTTATCTATCTCCTAAGCATATAAATTTAGCCATTCATGTGATACAACATAGGAATAAGAAATATCAAGTTTCTCCTTGTATCTTGTTGTTATTCTTCTTCAAGAGTAAAAAATTGCTTTTTTTGAGTGATTCTTGGTGTCTCCTCTCCTCTTTCACGAAACCTTAGGTACTTTATTTATATGAAAGAAATTTTTACTACTTAAAACTGAGAAAGCCTTTTTTTTTAGTTGTAACGGCAGGTTCTCATTGCAATAATATTTGACAATTGCAACGAGCAATACTAGAGAAGAATTTCTAAGCTTTGACCTCCGTTACAATTGTAAAAATCTAGTTGTAATGAGATTCTAACTCATGAAATAATCTTCTTGACTTCTATTGCAACGAACAAATCTCAATGTAATGAGGCTTGTAGAAATTTGGAGTGGTTTTCTGAGTTCTATTGCAACTGAAAAATCTAATTGCAACGAGACTCTAACTCTTGAAATGCTTATTTGACTTTCGTTGCTTCTTTTAGTATTTAACTTGAACTTTTAGTCTGAACCTTAAAGAATCAACTCTTGTGACTCACACATGCTAAAATAAAGAAAAATATATAAAAACAACACGGATTTGTCACAATACTATGTAAAGAGAACTTCATAAGATAACATCCTTACTTGTGAGGTTCATAGTAACAACTGTCATATACCTTCGACATACATTTTAATCCTAAAATATATGTCCAAAGCCTATAAGGCTTTCGAATATCTGTTTTCAAATCAATATTATTTATTTAATTTCTTAAAATATTTATTTATCAAAACATTTTTTATAAGAGAATATAAAACAAGTTTACAAAGTATACGAAACATGTGGTTTCAAATATTCTTTATAATATTTAGAAAGTAATTCATAATATAAATAATTTAAATAACCTCAGTAGGTGCAATGTATAAAACTATAAGTTAAATGTAAAAATATACTTGAGTTTTCAGAATTTTTATACAATCATCACCTTCTAAAATCCTCACCCAAAAATGAAGTGTACTTAAAATTAAACTATGAGAGAATGGGTATACAATCACATATTCAGTGAGTGAACATATAACTTACCAAAATCTCATTTATAAATTATTATGTAACAACGAAATTGAAATACCTCAAATTACTATAAATTCAACCTGTACCCAGTCTACTGGCTCCAATTCATATCAACTCTCAATACAAATCGATTGTCAGTACACATCCATCGTAACGATCTCTATATAGATTCATCGAAGCTATTACACTACAGCTACAATAAATTATATCATTCCAACTCCTTAAGTTATATCATCACATATACTTCAAGGTATAATTTTAAGTGAAATTTATATATACCATAATCATCATGTAATTAATAATTATTTAGAATACAATCATCGTTTCACAATCATACTAGAAGTGATATAAAATTAGAATTATAAATAATATCATTTATTTAGACAAACATTGGAAACATTAGAATTGCGCCTCCACGGTTTCATATTCATACCCATAATATTACCAACAATTTATCAACCATAATGAAGGTTCTATGGCCTATTGCATGCTTAAATATAAGTTTTTCTCATCAAAAACCCTAGGCTACATACATGGAAAACAATGGAAATGATGCTAACCATAGGGCTTTTGTTGCTCTCTTGGAGTGCTTTCTTTTTGTGATGAAGATTAGATTCAAAAGGGATGAATCCTCTTCACTTTACACCATCCTCAAGCTCCT
>JAVXUL010000008.1:14005207-14020945 GCA_035590515.1 Trichilia minutiflora | reverse complement strand
AATAAGGATATAATTAAAATAATGTATTATAAAAATTTAATAAATACCAAGTGTATCCCAAAAAAATAAAAAAAAGTAATCCTTTCTTTACTTTTACTTTTTAACTTTTTTAGGTAAAAATTATTTTTAAAAAATTAAATTAAATAAATTTTAACTCAATTTTTAATTTATAAGATAAAATAATTTTTTTTAAAGATGATCTCAAATAAGTTATTATAACCATTTATAGAATTTTGAGAGGGCTAGAATTGTCTTTGCAAAAGTGGGTATACTTTTTTTTTGTTGATAAAAAAAAAAAGCGACGGGGTTTTTAAAAACTTAAAATCACTATCATAAATCAATACATCATAGGTAATGCATAAAATAAATAGTTGACCACAGTCTTGTCGTTTTATATAGTGATTATTTAACCTACAAAGCTTATCTGTTGGAGATTGTTCTAATAATTATTTTATATTTAAAAAGAAAGAATAACAGATCATATAGCATGCTAATAAAGCTGAAGCCGATAAGCCAACTCTATAGAAGCCGTTCTTTCCTTAAATTAATACGGTGTATTTAATAAAGAATTTCCCTCCTCAATCGCCAATCAACTATGAATAATGTGAATCGTTTTAATTAATCCTGTAGAGAAAGTAGAGTATTATTTCAAAGGGATGCCATTTCCAAGCCTTGGTAACAGTATCTAGACATGCGCCGCATGTATCCATGTTTGTTTTCACGTGCTTATTTGACCAAAATATCAAACCTATTAATGAGGTTGAAGGTTTCAAAGTACCAATAATTTTTTAATGATGACTCAGATGCATGATTGAGTTATATTTACTCCAATTACAGACCTAACTCTCGATTTCTTTAAGAATTCCCAGCTTTCAATTCCATGCATTTTCCTGTTGAATTTCTTCCTGATCGATCATCGAGTCATTTCAATAGTGGTAAATGATGGAGACGGAGATCATACAACTATTATAATATCAGTAGGCCAATTAATGTAATATACTCTTGAAAGAAGATCTATGACTAAAGAGTAAAGACTACGTGCAAGATCTCACGACGTCGATCGATCATTCAAAGTAACAACATCATTCAAAGTAATTAATAAGCCAAGCTAGCAAAATCTTAGCAGATCATTGACTGGAAATTTTGAACTGCTTGCAGATGAAAATGAAACAATTAATTCCAAAAACTATCGATCTTTAAGGAGTAAATTAAGAGATATGGAATTTGAAAACGGAGCATTCAACACATGTTATTGGAATAGTTGCTAGTTGGCATACATGCATCAGAATCAGATCCTAATCCTACTGCCTTCATGGATCACATGAATAGCTGTGTTGTGTTGATGATCTATCTGGCTATCATAAAATTAACGTTATTTCACTACCATATGTTTCAAACTTATCCCCAAACTTTTGTTGACAGCCTTAGTGTACCAAACAGTGATCTATTTCATTTCAGTACAATATTGATACCTAGAGATCTAGGATATTTATAATGAGCGGGGACCAATAAAGAGCTGATTGATGAGGTTTATAATTTGAGAAGTTATATAACCAAATGATTGCTTCAATAATGAAGAGCAAATTTTGAGGCAGATAATATATATTCATTTATAAATTCGTTTTCTATATAATATAAAAATATTTAATGAATATTTGTTATGGTGAATATATAAACTTGGGATTTATCCAAATGTTACTAAAATGAGGAAAAGATTCCTTAAACAAAGGGCGAAAAAAAAGGTGGTCCACGCGATCGAAAGTTATTTTTTAAAGGAATATGGTGCATCAAATCAATGAAGGGATTGTGGTAGGGATATTATATGGAATCGCTACCCATAGATTGTATCATTTTATGAGCTCAGTCTTATAGCATCAACAGAGAAAATGTAGAAAAAGGATTGATATTATACCTGTTTGACCAAGACACAGTAGAGGAGAAATAGACAACAGGGGACTGCATTCAGTGCACTAGCTACACTTCCATACACTTCCAATTTTAGAGTCAGATCTCAATGTATACCACGTTGCCATCAATTATATCTATCTATCTATCTATCTATATATATCTATATCTATATCTATATATACATGTACTTACATTCCAAGTTGAATATTTCTTCTATACATGAACTACTAACAAATGTTTTCTGGGATTGACGTAACTAATAACGAATGAGACTTCAGATGGTGATTGGTTAAATCATTTTACTTTCCAACATGACTTCACTAAGTTCAAATAATAATTATTTAAATGTTTTTTAATATATTTTAACATTATTAAATAGTTATTAATCAAATCTCATTCTAATTGTTATTGGATCAAAATTTGACATTAAAATCTTTAAATATGGTGATTATGTTAGTGCAAGTGTTCCTACTGTTGATAAAAATTCTAATGAGTTAATGAACATGATAGAAAGGTTTGAAGAAATCCTTGCATTAATTAAACTGTTCACATTCATTTTCATATTAATTTTCTATTAAAATTCATATACGCGTTTCACCCAGTTTCCATCCCACAGGGAGATGAGATCCCCGCCTACGTTAAAGGCCATTAAATGAAGAAAATGATAGTTTCCTACCTTTGATGCTATGCCAAATACTTGTTAACATTTCCCCATCGAAAAATCAATTCTGATTTAATAACGAGATCTTGGACTCAACTTTGCAACACAGTATCATTGCACTATACAGGGGACAGTTTTTCTTCGACAATTTATCGTTGCTTTGTGTCTAGCCATCGTATCAACTCTGTAAGTGATTGTGAGAAAAATCCATAATGAACCACACGTGTTTAAAATATTGTAGGCTCATACATAACAATCATCGGTCCCATGCTAAAAATATATTTGATATTGAATAGTATGTTCAAAAGTATTTGTAGATATTAAAACGGCTTAATTTTTATCATTACATGGTATGAAAAAGGGAGAAAAACATTTTTAAAAAATCAATTATACTTAGGTAAATTATCTACATATTAAATTAAAAAAAAAATTAGTAATTTTATATTAGAATAGAGGATTAACTCTAATTTTTTTAAATCAATAAATTATTAAAATAAATTTGAACATTTCTTTGAACTAGCAAGTAGTTTCTGTTACAGGATAACAATATCGTTTGCCTTTCGACCAACTTAATTTATATTATTTTAAAAGTTAATGAATTAGGAAAATGTCAAAGTTTGAATTTGCTTCTCTCTTAATTTATTTGACTAATATAAATTAAAGCTTTAATTGGTTAGCCGGTTCATTGACTGCACGGAGCTTATACCTTAGAGTATCTCCAATATATAAATGAATTGTTTTTATAAAAAAATATATTACGTTATTAATATATAGAGATTTGTATCTTACATGACATTAATAAACATCTTCTTTAAAAATTATTTTCTAATGTGGATATAAATTGTTATTTATTATTTTATAAATGAGTTTTTTTTCTTCTTTTAACCACTAATAAAATAAATGAATTGCTAAGTCAGCAATCCATAATTGTTAACAAAATCCTCTAAAAATAAAAAATAAAATTAAAAATGTGAATTATTTTTTTTGTCATGTTAACTTAACAGTGGATAAAATTAAATACATTAGAGAATCTAATAATATTTATTAATGTATTTTATATATATAACACCTTTAAAAAGATAATTCTTATATATGTTAGAGATGCTTTTATAGATTTATGAAGTATGAATAGAGCCATGCCATCATGTGATTCCATTGGATGAGATCATCCCATTAGGTGGCAAGCATCAATTGGTGACAGCTAATACATATTGAAAACGCAAGAATGTTCTGCAGGCAGGAAAACGATTTGCTTAGGTAACCTTGTTGTTGGATTTGAGACACACACTAAAAACACAGGATAAACACGAAAACAGGTAAATGGAATTCTACAGCCACCGCTTTGCCACGTCATACACTCGGAAACTCTCTAGCCAATCAATGAGAAGGGCGAAAAAAAGAAAATTAACCAGCTGAATGACTATAATACCTTGCCTGTTTTTCTTTAAACAAGTTTTAATTAACGTGATAATTAATCAAACTTTGCATGCTAGCTAGTTAGCTAGATTCTTACGTGATCATGCTAGCTCATTGAGAATTCAGACAAGGAGCTTTTACTTTTACAGTCAAAGGTTGAAAGAGTACGCCGTTTTGCGTGCACTGTGCGTGTGCTTTTCTTCATGAGGAGACACGTATGTAGAGAGATGAACATTGGCCGGTACCGAATCCCATTGACTTGTCCATTTTTCTTAGCTTGCATGCTAATCTGTTTTATGCTATTTATATACACAATTTCTCATGCGTTTAAATCCAACAACGTTTCACTCTTTGCTCTAAAATTTCAACATTGTTTCAATTCTTTTACTTAACAGACACAAGAAGCACTTAGTTTTCAAGAACTTCAACCGTTCAGATGGTAAAGTCACCTTGTTCTGACGAAAGCAATGGACTGAAGAAAGGTCCATGGACTGCAGAGGAAGATCAGAAGCTTGTTGATTATATTCAGAAACACGGGCATGGAAGATGGAGAATCCTTCCAAAAAACGCAGGTATACATATAAGTTTCTACATTTTGAACATATTTTGAATGAAAGAATATCGGTGCTCTTTAATTATCTGTTCAATTTATTAGATTATCAGAGCATATATTTACGGCTATTGTGTGCTTTGAATAGGGCTAAGGAGGTGTGGAAAGAGTTGCCGGCTTCGGTGGACAAACTACTTGAGACCTGATATCAAGAGAGGGAAGTTTTCACTTGAAGAAGAAGAGACCATAATACAATTACACAGAGTTCTGGGAAACAAGTGAGTTGTGCACACTCCCATCTTAAAACTTTCTTTTTTAATTTTCTCGAGAAACTCTTCTTTGACGAATTTCAGTATTAACTACATAGTACTCTTGTAAATATATCAACCTACTTCATGCACCTTCTTGTTGGAGAACTTTTGATGCAATCTCTAGGTTTATGCAAGTCAAAGTTTTCTTTCTTTAATTATTGTCTAATTTTCTCGTGTTTATTTTACTTTAGGTGGTCCGCAATTGCTTCTCGCTTGCCAGGAAGAACTGACAATGAAATCAAGAACTATTGGAACACTCATATTAAGAAGAAACTGTTAAGAATGGGAATAGATCCTGTGACTCATAACCCTCGCCTTGATCTTCTTGAACTCTGTTCCATTCTTAACTCATCTCTTTCAAACTCTTCTCAATTACGTAATGGTTCAAATCTATTTGGTCTTGAATTCTTACTGAACCCAGATCTTGTGAATTTAGCGACCACGCTCTTATCTTGCCAAAGCAGAATTCAAGAATTTATTCCGCAAAATCTCGAACAACATCAATCCTTCCAACAAAACCTTCCCCACTGCCCAGTTGATCAAGCTTACACAAATCCACCATCTGATTCATGTCCTCAATATCTAAAGGAAACCATCCAGATTCCGCAAGCCAATTTGGATCAATTTTCTTCAGACGCCACCAACTTTAGTTGGCAAAGTGTTCTGTCAAATTTATGTCAGAATAATGTTGAGCATTTTCATATGTCAAAAGAATCTGTTCCCACACCAAACTATGGCTGCCAGGAAACTGAGAATGGATCGAGAATTGACCCACTGTTGTCCCACAACCAAAGATTTCTTTCAAACAATATTAATGGTGGCAGCATTGTTAACATGGGTTTTGGTTCACTTCTATCAACGCCATCATCTAGCTCGACTCCATTGAATTCGTCATCCACAAATTATGTCAATGGTATCACGGAAGATGAGAGGGACAGTTACTGCAGCAATATGTTGTTTGATAGCTTGGATGCCGTTGGTCTTGTATAAGCTGCAATGTGTCATGCACAATATTTGAGATCCTTAGTGAAACTGTATAACCTACTTATTAATCTTTTATCAGAGTCTATTAAGGATTTAATGATCAAATCTAGTCATAGTCATAATCTAAATTTATCTAACATTTTAACGATATTTTGACACAAGTATTTTTTTAATGTAAGATTAAAATTTATATTTTTATTATTATTTTATTTATTAATTATCAATTGCACACCTAAATTTGCTCAGTCAAAACTTAAATGAATCCTTGTGTCAGATGTTCATTAATCATAATATAAAATTCAATTTTAATTATTTTTATTTGTTTTAAATATTTAGAATGATGGATCATAAATTTATATATAGTTTTGAAAAAAATTATATGAAAATTAAAGAATCCAAATCTATAAAGCTTGTAATAATATTAAAGGCACAAAATTTTATATAAACTAACATGAAATGATTATTATCGTCAGTAACACACACACACACACAAGTATGTATGTTTAATAATTGATCTTTTATGAGAGTTTATTAAATATGGATTTGATGATCAAATCATATCAACGCAAGTATGTATGTTTTGAATTAATATTTTATGTCGTGTTAATTAATAGCAGCATATGATTAAAATTTAATTACTTTTATTTTTTCCCCATATATTTAGTAACCACTAATCACAAAATTTATATACTTTCTTTAGAAAAATTTGATATCAATATTAAAGAATTCTAATTTGTAAATCCTACAATAGTACTAAAATATAAATTTTTATATAAATTTTATCTATATAAATTATTGATGTAATATTTTTATATTATTGTTACATCAATTTGCACATAATATATATATATAATTGTATCTTTAATATTATTGTGAATTTTATAGTGGTTATTAATAAAATATTAATGCAATAAAAGTCCATAAAAACTCAAAAGTCTATTTAATTTGATGTATTAGAAGACTTTAAAATTACAAATTTGGTTTGAATGTTCCCATCCTCGATTACTAAATTATTAAATTGACCTTAAGAAAAAAAATTACTTGTCATATATATATATATATATATATATATATAGGAGTCAATAATGTAATCCCATTATTGAAAGTTAGCTGTCCACCTTCTTCATATTGATGCTTTCCCCGTTCAACTAAAGATTACATAAAACAAATTTTTTTTATACAAATACATAATTCAAACTTAATGGTAGTAATATTTCCTGGATAGGGATAGGGTGCATTTCGCACAGGTGTTAGAATTATTTGCCGTAATTTTTAATTTTTAAATTGGTGAAAAATTAAAAAGTTATAATAAAATAATTAAAAAATATAAAAAAATATAGCGTACAACTGAAATGCATTATACATTAACCCATGTTGTAATTTTTAATTTTTAAATTGGTGAAAAATTCAAAGTTATAATAAAATAATTAAAAAAATATAAAAATAACCCATGTTTTCCTTCACGACAAAATTCTTGGCGGCTTATGGCGGTTCCGTGTGGTTAAAAGTTAAAACAGTTGTCACTCATTTTGACCCATTTGGACATATAGATGTTACTGTTTCACGTGCTAGTCAAACAATAAAACAATCCAATAATTAAATAGATTGGACAAGGTTCGGCAAAATGGTGGGCCGCGTCAAAAATGAGGAGGGTCCCTTTCGACAGACTATTAGCTAGTCAAAATTATTTGGATTTAACATTTTAAACTTGGCTCTGTCTGCCATGCAGTCAATTGCGTGATACAGAAGTTTTTTTTTTTTATTGTTTGAAAATTGTGACCGTTGGATGGACAATTTATAATTCAACTGTTCAAAATGATACCGGTTAATTGTGAAACTGAAGCAAGTATCCTCCCGACACGAACTTAGCTCGTGCCAGTTTTATAGGCAAATATCAAACAGAACCAGAATAGTTAATTGCATAGCACTCCTTATATTTTTGGAATTATTATATTTTGCTCTACTAAGTTTAAATTAAGTCATTTTACCCTAAAATAAACTTTGAAAATAACCTATTTTGCTGGAAAATACAATTTAAAAATTGAATCCTTTATAATTAGAAATAAAATCTATTTTTCATTATTTTTAATCTCCTCAACTTGTTATCTCTTAAATATATATAAAAATACTCAGATCATATGATAAATTAAAAAATAAATTTAATTTATTAAATTATTTTATATAAAATAAAATACCAATTTAATTTTATTGCAAATTATGTATGCAAAATAATGTGGGTATTTTTTAATTTAAATATTATATAGAATGCAATAATAATTATTAAACTAGTAATTTTCAATAATCAAAGTAGTAATAAGTAATTGTTTTTATGAATTAATTTCTTTTAACATCGTGAAATTGAATAGAGTTATCACGAACACAATTGTATTGTATAACTACTTTGTGATTTTATTACCAACTCTTATGCGGTTATAATTCTTAATTACTTCATTATAATATTATAACCTAGTAAATATCATAAAAAATTAAAAATTATAAAATAAATTATTTAAAATACAAGTAAAAAATTAGAGGTGTAGTACATCAATAATTGATATATAAATAAAATAATTAAGACCTTTCATAAAGGTTGTTACATCTTACATGAAAATTTTCAAAAATAAAATGGATATTATTTTGTTTTAAATTCACAAGTCATCATGGATTCACTCTTGAATAATGAAAGTAGGTACTTAGATAATTTTTATTTTTATTTTATAATTATGACAATAAAATAACTCAAACCAAGCAAGATCCAGAATATTTTACACCTATCAAAATCATATAAGCACATATTTATTTAATCTTTTTATTGCTATTATTATTTGTAAAAATATATAAGCATATCGTAATAAAATAAATAAATAATATAATAAAAAATAAATTGTAAAGGAATAAGGGAATATATTATTACACATGCCTTAATGCATGTGTTATGTAGTTGTACTATCCTGACATTGAGAGCATTTCTAATGAATCTACTAATTACTCCATGTACTTAAAATCCACTACATCCAAATGTGAAAAATACCCTAAATGAAGATGATTATTTGAATCTGGAAAAGATTTGTCATCAGGACAAGAACAAAAGACAATTTTCAAGTTTGGCTGTACAAACAGCTGATGTAATATCCCACTTTTCTTGCAATTGTTAACTTGAGTTAGGTTATAAGGTTTGGGTTGTTTTAATTGAGAAGACATATTTGAGTTATGAAATTCGAAAACAAATTTATGGTGGGTTATGTATCCAAAGCAAAAGTCAAAAGTACTTTGTAACGGGAGAAGATGTTATATTTGGTATCAGAGGAGATTCAGAGGGAGATCGCGCCTCGGTGTATTGTTATTGGCATAAGTGTAATTATTCTAATTGATTGTCTCTCTCACAAGGACGCGAGGTTTAAAGGGAGCGCAAAATTATATTACCTCATGTCACCCGCGAGTATTAACCTAGAGTTCCTAGACTAAGATTATAAGTTTTAAATTTTTTTAATTAAGTAAATACATTTTAAATTATAAAATTCGATGAAATGTTTTGATTGATTGTTACTTATAAGGGTTATTATTTTGATTGATTATTGATTGATACTACTAGGATTGCTCCATCATAAGGACACATTTTGGGTTACAAAGCCCTTTACATAAATGTTTTGATTGATTATTATTAATAAGTGATATTGTTTTAATTGATTGGCGCTTTTACGAATATACGCGATTTAAAGAGAGGGAGATTGTAATATTTCTTATTGTCTCTGAGTGTCAATTGAGTTCTCTTAAATGATTAAACACAGTTTCTTTCTTTCTTTTTTAACGCGAAAAATCTTACTTATCGAATTAAAAATAAACATAAGACAGTTATAATATCTTAATAAATAATTTAAATAAAATCTATGATTTGATTTTTTAATATTTTAATAAAAAATTTTAATAATTCAAATTTAAAATTGATATAAATACTGTGCAACAAATTTTACCATCAATTCACTCTTGATGGTTCTCTTAATTGAGTAAACACGTTTTCACGTAATATTGTGCTTGTTTGAAGAGAAAATGCAAGAAAATCAGAAGAAAAAAAAATTCAAAGAGAAAACTCTATAGTTGAATTCTAGAGAGTTCTATTACAATTTGTTATTATTTTTTCTACTTCAACACTATCTTCAACTACAGTAATCAACATGCTTTATATGCAACTTCGAAACTATAATCATATGATAACAAATACAAAATAATGAGTAACTAATAAAATTCTGACACATTATCTTCACTATCAATCTTCAATTCTAGCTCAGCCTCTGCTTTGTGTAACATCATCTTCATCTTTAGCAGCTTTCTGCTTCGACTTCAAGTTTCTATTATCTTCCTTTTTTTCTTGTCTCCTATGAGCTCAACTGTCTTGGAAAGACATTGAGGTTGATTCGAAACATACTAAACTAAGATAAAGCAATGAGCTTGGTGTGATATTGTTGTCTTGGAAAGACATTGAGTTTGATTCGAAGCATACTGAACTTGTTGAAGAGTAAGAAATGCTGCACAGCAAAAATGGATTCTGCAGGTAACAATATAGCTGGTGTAGGATGGAATCATTCACGTTTTTATTCCCTACCTTCTCAGCATTTTTATTTTGTTGAAATCATTGTTTCCCCGTTATCATGGATTCCTTCCGCGTGTCCTTCACAATTTTCTAGTCATCAAATCGTTATGATTGTTTTATATTTAAAAGCTTTGTTGTAGTGTGTTTGCGAGAAAATACCGAGGTAACATATAGACATCTAATCAATAAGACACGTGATAAGAGGTCAGGTATAATTTTAGGATAAATCCATCTCAGGTATACTCCACCCAGATATCCTGGCTCAGGGATTCCACCATCCCAGGAAAGAATTGAACATTCGTTAGCAAGACATGTGACAGGAGGACAGGCATGGATTTAGAAAGTCTCTGTCTCAGGAGCATTCTATCCCAAGTGTCTCCCGGCTCAGGGATTCCATTATCCCTGATGATATCCGTCCCAAGCAACCTGCATCCTAGGAGAATCATCATTGTTTCAAGATTTCAAACGCCTCAAAGTGACAAAAAGATAGAAGTACCTCCTCAAGGTTTTTCAATAGACATCAACAACTTGTCTCAGGCATCTAAAGGTTAGAGTTTGCACTCATCCGTCGATTCAGAAATTAGGATGGCTTCTCAAGAAAATCACCTCAGGCCAAGATTCCTTCCACATTCAACTTGCATGCAATCCTTGACCAGGGTATCAACAGACATGTGCCTTCTCCACTCAAAAATGAAAACGATTGATGACAACTGGCCCATTAAAAACATCCGTCCTATCCTCTGACCATTTTTAGGTGATGGGACGATGATAGACCTACAAAATTTGTAGATGTGATAACATCATTAAAAGAAATCGGCTGCACATTACCTCATGTCAAGTATCACATCCTTCCCATTCTCCGATGCCAAGTCACGTGACTGTTCAGAGAAGGAGTACTATATAAACCAAACTTCTTCAACGGCAAAAGGGTTGGACTTTTGAACATTAGGACTACACACTTAGAGATTGAGAGATATCTGGCAGCCACATTATCACCGGTTTTCTTCACTATCTCCGTTGGGTAACTTTAACACTTTCTTCTCTCATTTTTGGTCATTTATGATTTCTTCTTGTTGCCTTCATCGGAAATACCTTTTCTTCCTCTATATTTTTTCTGACTTAGGCATCGGAGATTTCCCACTGAGAACCCCTCCCGTCGTTACTCCGAAGGTATTTATTTTCTTTACAGGCTTAGGAGGTGAAGTTTTGTCGGAAACAACCACCCTTATAGTCATTTTTCGGTTTAACAGTCGTCGTTCGACAAACAGTCACTTTACCCTCACACGTCACCAACTGGGTTATTCCACGTTGGCTGCGAGGAGAGTCTACGGACAATTCTTGCACCAACAGTTGGCGCCGTCTGTGGGAACAAACAAAAAGCCATTGAAGCACCGTGTGCAGAGGAAAGAAGAGGAAAAATATTTTATGGAATTTTTTCTTAGAAAATTTCGAGATGACAGAAAGAAGATAAGGAGATGAAGATTCCAACTCCAGCAAAAGTACTGTGCGTGGGGGAGGAAGAATTTCCTGACTAGGGAGGATCCCAGGTCAAGAGATAGACACGATGGCGGATTTTTGGCCAGTAGGGCAGAAGCGCTAGAGAAAGAACTCCTTGAGGTCAGGAGACAAATGGCCAGGGAGCTCATTTTCCTGAGAGAAACGAGAACACCACCCACCCCCGAGGAACGGGTCAGTCAAGCTCCCCAAAACCACCGCGCAAAGAGAGTTCGAGGATCCAGAGAGGCGTATGACCAGGTACCCGGATAGAGATTGACGTCTGGACAGAAAGGGAAAGTTAAGGCAACTGAGAGGTTGGAAGAGCCTCATGCGCCTCAGGAGATAAACACCCCCTTCAAAATTTATGAAGGGCGTGGGTACAGGAGGAATATCATTGATGAGAATCCCAGAGGGGCAGATCAGTCAGGAGTAGAGCATAGCCTAACCTCCACCGATATGAGGTTCTATCTCAATGAGAAGCACGCCCGAAAAAAGGAAACAACTATCGCAATCAGTAGAAGGGAGATGGAGGAGTGTGTGAAAAAGATGCTGTGTGAGATAGAGGCTTACAACATCCCTGCTCAGGGAAGGAACCCAGGAACAGAAAGGATCACTGCCTTAGGGTCCAAATCTCCTTTTTCAGAGGAGATTTTATCTTTGGTTCTCCCCATAAAATTCAAAATGCCCCAATTGCCTCCCTACTCAGGGAAGACTGACCCGTCCTTCTACGTCGATATGTTTAGAGAGATGATACTGATTCAGGGTCTAACTAAGTTACAAATATGTCGCCTTTTTCTCCTGACCCTGGAGCGACCAGCAAGGTGTTAGTACAAAAATTTACCACCATCCAGCATCAACAACTTCATTCAATAGTGACCTTATTCGAGAATGAGTTTAAGGGAGCAGTTGCCATTAGTCAAAACCTGAGCACCCTGCTATCCATTGGCCAGGGAGTCGGAGAAACTTTGAAAAGTTTTGTACGAAAATACCATGAAGAGGTAATAGAATTAGGAGCTTAATATCATCCCTTGGCCCTGGAAGGATTAAAAAAGGGCCTACGATTGAAAAGGATTTAGTACGCCATTTATCGACGTATGATGGATAAATATGACACAGCCCGGATGGAACTGCTAGATGAAATAGAGATTGAAGGGGAGATGATGTTAAGGATGAAAGAGGAGTCCCAAGCAGTCCCGGCTAGAAAAGAACATTCTCAGGAAGTGTGGTAGAAGGGAAAGGGGGCTCGATACGGGAATCCCAAGCATGATAGAAGAGATAGAGACAGGGGTCAGGGTAGGTTTCTTTCCCGATCCCCTAGAGATGACAGACCATCAAAACAGCAATCGATGAGAAGTCCTCCTAGGAGGGTAGAGCAAGTAGCTACCCAGGGATTAACTCCACTAAAGGCACCCTTGTAAAAAATATACGAGTACGTGAAGAGTCGAGGTCTCCTGGCAACCCATCCCTAAGCCATGAAAGCAAAATTACCTAAAAGGACTAAGGGACGATTATGTGAATTCCACAGGGAGAGTGGCCATACCACTGATCAATGCGAGGATCTGAGGAACCAGATTGAGGTACTAATCAGAAACAGTTATCTCACGAATTATATTGATTCTCAACATCTCCCCATAGGGTTCGGGCAACATCAGGGTGATGAAGACTACCCTGAATAGGATCTAGGGGTCATAGTCATATTAGGAGGACCTACCTTGATGGGATTATCAAATAATTCTCGTAGAAATTATGCCCACTACTTACTGCCCAATCACTCCTCAGATGTTCACATAATGAATATACGGGCTGACAAAAGGCCAAGGATCGTCACCGTACCGATCACATTCACAGATGAGGACGAAGTGGGGGTCCACTATCCCTATGATGATGCCTTGGTAGTAGCAATGGGATTCGTATTAAAGCAGATCAACAGAATCTTGATTGATACAGGTAGTTCAGCAGATATAATCTTCAAAGACATGCTGGACTCCTTGAGAATAAAAGACCTGGAGTTGATCCCGCCCAATTCTATTTTACACAAGTTCGAAGATTCATTTATTAGTTCCCTGGGGTAAATACATTTGATAGTCACCATGGGAGACAAGCCTTAAAAAAAAACGGCCATGGTGTGCTTCCAAGTGGTGGATTTAAAAATTCCTTACTCCGCCATCCTGGGACGACCCTTCCTTAGGAATACTAAGGTAGTGGAGAGTATCCACTACTTCAAGTTGAAATTCAGAGCCGGGGAAGGGATTGGTATCGTAAGGGGAAACCAAAGAGAAGCAAGGTCGTGTTTTACCACTTCTTTGAAGCAAGCTTATTGCATCCGCAAGAGGTTATTGGAGGATCCCCCTGAGCAGATCTACAATCTCTCAAACAATACAGGAATAGAACCGAGAGAATCTCCTGTTGCTCAGGTCAGGGAACATGAGGATTCGTCATTTTCCAGGGTGGAACCAGAAGAAACCCTGACCAGTGTGGTTATGGATGAACGTTATCCTGAAAGGGTCATCAGAGTTGCACCTAACTAAACCCTGAGCAGAGGCAAGCTATGATAGAAACCCTGAGGCAGAATGCAGATGTATTCGTGTGGAGCCATACGGACTTGCCAGGAATTGACAAGGGGGTTATGACCCACCATTTAGCGGTTACCCCTTCACATAAACCTGTCAAGCAAAAAAGGAGGGTCTTCGATGCTGAAAGGGAAAGGGCCATCAGGGAAGAAGTAGACAAACTACTGAAGGCTGGTTTCATCCGAGAAGTCAAATACCCAGATTGGTTAGCCAATATTGTCCTAGTCAAGAAAGCCAATAAAAATTGGAAGATGTGTGTTGACTTCATTGACTTGAACAAAGCATGTTCAACGGATAGTTTTTCCCTACCCCGAATCGACCAGTTAGTAGATTCCACAGCGGGACACGAACTATTAAGATTCATGGATGCATTCTCAGGGTACAATTAGATACCGCTACATCCGTCCGACCAAGAAAGGATAACCTTCATTATTGATCAAAGGCTTTACTGTTATAAAGTCATACCTTTTGGTCTGAAGAATGTAGAGGCCACTTTTCATAGGTTGATGAATAAAATCTTCAAGCCACTAATAGGTCAATCCATGAAAGTTTACGTGGATGACATGATCTCAAAATCCATCAGCGCTGTAGACCATCCTCTTCACCTGGAACAGACTTTTTCGCTTCTCAGAGAATATCAACTTAAATTAAACAATAAGAAGTATGCCTTCGGAGTCAGGTCAGGAAAGTTTCTAGGCTTCGTAGTCAGCAAAAGAGGCATTGAGGCCAACCCCTAGAAGATACAGGCCATCATGGACTTAAAAAATCCCAACACGCTGAAGGAGCTACAGAGTTTGATAGGAAGATTGGCCGTTCTAAGTCATTTTATTTCCCGATTCACTGACAAGTGCCACCCTTTCTTTAGAGCTGTTAGAAAAGGCAAGGGAATGATATAGGATGAGAAATGTGAAGCATCCTTCAAACAACTTAAGGATTATCTAACTTTCGCCCCACAGCTGGTCATCCCTTTGGTATAGGAAATTATGTATCTTTATCTGGCTGTCAGTGAACACGCAGTCAACTCAGTATTATTAAAGAAAGATTCTCACCAAATTTAGAGGCCTATATATTACACCAGCAAAGCATTGATAGATGCTGAGATGAGATACTCAGCACCAGAAAAACTATCCTTGGCGCTCGTTGTAGCCCTATTTATAGGTGATCTCAATTAGATTTTGTACCCAAGTATAGGTAGTCTTGTTATAGTATAGTCCGGTGAGTCCAAGTGTTGTATCCACAGGGAGTGTTTTTTC
>JAVXUL010000008.1:13962580-13987647 GCA_035590515.1 Trichilia minutiflora | reverse complement strand
TATCTACCAAGTCCTGCAGCTGCACCTTCAGTTCCTTAAGTTCAGCTGGTGCCATACGATAAGGAGGCATTGAAATCAGTGTAGTGCCTGGCACCAAGTCAATACTGAAATCAAACTCTCGTACTGGAGGCATTCCTAAAACTCATTGGGAAAAACGTTTGAAAACTCCCTCACCACGGGAACTCACTCTACAGAACATTCAGAAATCGTACTATCAATAATATGTGCCAAATATCCTTGGCACCCCTTCCTCAAAAATCGTTGAGCTTCTAAAGCAAAAATTATACCACTAGATAGCACATTTCGATTACCTTTGAAAACTACTTCTGATCTTTCTGGTCCTCTGAAAATAACCTGCTTAGAAAAACAGTCTATTCTAGCTTGATGCCTGAACATCCAATCCATCCCCAAAATCACATCGATATCCTCCATCCTTAGAGGAATCAAGTCTGCTATCAACTTAACTCCGCTCACAACTACAGCATAATTTCTGAACACTGTCTTCCTCAACAATTTTTGACCTAGTGGGGTATGCACAATGATCTCCTGATCTAAGGGTGACAATGGAACCTCAGCACGAGATGCTAGGGCTGTGTTGACAAAAGATCGATTGGAACCTGGATCTATTAATGCATATGCAGGTTAATCAAAAATTATAACCATACCGGTCACCACATCTGGGTTAGCTTGTGCCCGCTCTTGATCCAAAGCGAACACCTTGGTCTCAACTCTTTCTCGTGACCTCTAAATACCTCGGGGTGCAGCTGATGAGCTACCAGCTCCTGATCTTCTACCAGAAGACACCGCTTCCTGTTCAACTGAAGGTTGCTGCTAGTGATGTGAGTAGTGCTGACTCACCTGACCACCTGTCTCTATTCCGCCTAACTTGGGACAAAATCTTCTTATATGGCATGTCTCCCCACATCGATAGCATACGAACAATAGAGGACAGGTTCCCACATGATAGCTCCTGCAGTGACTACACCTGTCCATCCTCTAATCTTGCCTTGATCCTTGAGTCTATCCCTGAGTTGATAATCTGAATCTTGAGGGTCCTTAGCCTTAAGGAGAATGCGAAGATACACTGGTTAGGCTCGTGGCAGAGGCTCCACTAGACGAACCACTGCTGTGATTCTTCTTGGAGGGAGAACCAATCTGTATACTCAGATCTTTTCTCTTCTGCAATTGAACCCTCGATCTCCTTTCCCCAGCTAGCTTCTCAACTCGAAGAGCTATCTGAATCATCTCTTTATACCCCTAGGTTCCAGATAATGACATCTTTTCACGAATCTCAAAATTCAGACCCTCTTCAAACTTTGTACATAGGCTCTCTTCATTAGCAAACTCAGGTACGAACTCGACCAACTCTCTCAACTGAGTCTCATATTCTGTCACTGTCTTGCCCATCTACCTCAGGCGAAGAAATTCTTGCTTCTTCTGATTGCAATGGAAGGGATTATAATATTGATCCCTAAATTCTTGTACAAAGTTATCCCAAGTTAATTGGACTGAAGCTCTGGCTTGCACATTAGCCCACCATATAACTGCACTACCCTCCAATAACCTAACAGCCACCTTTATCTTGTGTCTATCTTCCAGCTCCATGTCATTCAAGTCACTTTGTAACTTCTTGAACCATCTATTAGCTTCAGCAGCATCTGTAGTACCAATAAAAGACACACTTCCCAATTATCGCACTTCTTTAATCAGCTTGGATAGCTTCGGAGCTGATCCAAATGCCTCAGTAGCTTGAGCATTCCAATAGGTCATAAAAGCCATCCATTGCTCTGAAGTCATACTCGAAGGCATACCCATTCCTAGTTATTGGGATTGAGGAGGATGAGGCTCATGTTGTGCCTCGGGCTCTAATGAGGGCACATAGGATGTAGTCTCATTTTCCTCATCGGGTACCAATTCTCTTCGTGGCCTACCACAACCTCGTCTAGGTCTCGTCGACATGATTACTGTAAAAGAACGCGAAAGTTTAACAATACGCATTTAATATGGTAGTGATTCTTCTTATGACTCGACTCACCTAGTCCACTGGAGTTTCAAAAATAGTAAAATCAAAAACAAATTTCAAATCATGTTTCAAAATCAAGTTTGGGTGTTTTCAAAATCGTTTTCAAACCAAAGGCTTTGATACCACTTTAGTTGTCACACTCTGACTCATGGGTCCCGCCTGTGACAACCGTCATAGACCTCCAGGGTGTACTCAATCACACAGAATACATCCTGTAGGCCTGTAAGTCATTCACAAAACCTGTTTTCAAAACACTTCCAATAACAAACCAGTCTAACACCCAAACTCCAAATAGATGTAAACAAGGCCACAAATACTTCAAATAAAATCGATGCGCACAAATAAATAAAATATTCATCATAATAAAATCCATGGGGGTCAATCCATCCCCAAAACAAGTTTAAATATTTATTACAGATCTGTTTCTCATTCATAAAATGCTCATAAATAAAAGAAAAGTACAATGGTTACTAGTGGACTAAGGATTTTACAAAGTGAGTTGATCTGGCTATACCTAAACCTTCAATTCCGGAGCAATCACCACCACTGGATCTCGACCTAGCACCTACCCTGAAACTGAAAGTGTGAGAGGGGTGAGTATACGGGAGTATACTCAGTGAGTGAACAAAATAAAATATAACATAATTAAAACTATATGGTGTATTTATGCATACATTCAAATAAAATTTTCAAAAAACATATTATAAAATTATTAGGCTGGCTCCTTTCCCAGCAACTACCCTGACCATGGGTGTCCCGAGACCGTCAATGGGTTTGTATGCAGGAAAAACGTGCTATTTTTCAAAATAGATTTAAAATGCAACAGTTTAAAATATGCAAATTTATCAGAAAAAGGTGCCCAACACTGACGTTTGCCTCGAGCAGCCACAGGGTGACATTCATGACTTACTCGACGAGACTCATAGATGAACAAATCGCATCACAGTATCACAACACCACAATAATCATGATCAAGTAACGGTCCACCTATGCAGCCTCCACTCACCTAGGTAACCTCTCTCCCAGGCCAACCCTAGGCTATCACTATACACTCACTTGGGGGTCCACATCTCAGTGAACACCTCCCCAGACTACCACCCTATAGCTACAGTAAACCGGTATAGAAGGTCGTTATCACCAATGTACATAGTCACAAACTTGGCCCTTAGGTCATATTATCATTGTAAATGCAAAATGTGGCCCATTGATCGCAATATCATATAACAATTATAAATTTGGCCCAATGGCCATATCGTCATATAAAAACATATTCTAAGACAACAAATCATCATGAAATATAATACAAAACCATATATTACACATTTCCACATTTCAAGAGTAATGAATAAACATTATTATTTCCTTTATAAAGAAGATAAACATTTAAATAAAGAAACAAGATAAAAAGTGTCCACTCACAGTATAGGGAGGGTATACACTCCCTAGTTTCCCTCGTTCTTCAACGACTCAAGCGAATACCTCGATCTCGAGCCGTCACCTAATCACACACATAACAATACTATTAATTACACGTCCTAATATGTATATGCTCGAATGCATGTAATGCACGCTAGTTCTGGGTTTCTAATATTCGAGTTACTATATGATATTATCTAAAATCCCCATTATACGTCAAATTACCCAATTATCATCAATATAGACCCACATTACGGTTAAACCATCTTATTATGACTAACATTCATGATTTAGACTTGTGGGCCCCATTCAATCACTGAAATAGTAACCAGAGTTACTGTTTATATTTACCTAAAATTTTGAAATTATATTTTTGGCTTTCTACGACTTCAACGACTCCTCTATAATCCATATTACACATAAAAAGTAAGATTAGAGTGATAAATTTAAGAAAATAGATACGAAAACCCATATGAATCAAAATGCCTAAAACTATGAAATGAATATACAGACGAGTTAGAATCAAAGCTACGACCCTCGTGGTGTGGTTACCAAAAGAGAAGCAAAACCCAAAAAATCTGACCCTAGACCCCTATTTATAAAAAAGGGTGAAATTACCAATTTGCCCTTAAGTTTTCTGAATGAGGAAGCTTCTAGAAGAGGGTAAAATCGTTAATTCACGCCGATTCGGTCAAACGAATCAAAGATTCATTCGATCGAACCACCCCCTTCGATCGAACAAATAGCAGTTCGTTCAAACGAATCCCTCAGCATCTACAGGAGTCAGAGAGCTTCTAAATTATCAATCGAACGAAAAGATGTTCGGTCGAATAAATTCACACTTTGATCGAATGAATTATTTATTCGATCGAACGTAGCTCTATTCGATTGAACGAATCCCCCTATTCGTTGGAACGAATCTGAAGCCAGAATTTTCTAGAAAATCTTCAAAACTTCGGTCAAACGAATCACCCATTTGGCCGATCGAACCAGCCAAAAATCAAAATTTCACTTTAATATTCCCCACATGAGCCTAGAATTACACCCACAAGCACATGAGATATGAAATGAATGCAGATGTATGTACTGAAAAAGTAAGAAATGACAAATATACCCTCGGGATAAAACACAGGGTGTTACAGGCCGTCTAGGTGAGTGGAGACTTCATAGGTGGGGATGATGTATGGTTGTATTATTGTGATGATGTGATGGAATTTGACCACCTGTGAGTCTTATTAGGTTAGCTATGGATGTCACCACGTGGTTAATCTAAGGTGAACGTTAGTGGTGGGCTTGTTTTTATTAACCCAAATCATACATCATTTACTCTCTATATTCAAAATTATATTTTTATAAATAGCATGATTTCATTGCATATAAAACACACTGACGGTCTCAGGATGCCCAAGGCTAGGGTGATCTCCGAGAAAGGCAGCCAGCCCAATGATTTTCAATATAAACTTGAGTTTTCACATCAAAAGAAATATTTTCATCAAGATATTTAGAATGTATTTTCATTGTGCTTTTTTATTTACGAATTGAATATTATTTACTTATATTTACCTTTAGTTCACTCACAGAGTATACTCCCATATACTTACCCCCTCACTCTCCAGTTTCAGGTTTGTTTAGCTAATGGCGAGCGGTGGTGATAATCCTCTTGGGTTAAAGGACAATTAGGTATATTTTGGGCATCGACTCAACTAACTGTGTTTCTAGTCCATTGGAGTCGTATTGTATTTCATATATGTACCATCTTTTATACACTGAGAGCAGATTTGTAAACTCTTTAATTTTATTATCGTCAGTTGAATCTTTCTATTTAAATATTTTGATGAATATTTAAGAATGGTCGAAATAAATGTTATAAAAGTGTTTGTAAACTGTTGAGATATTTTGATAAGTTTGGATGTTTGGTTGGATTGATTTTTGAAAGCGTCACATAAACGCTTTGAAACAGGTTTTGTAAAGGCCTTACAGGCTCAGAGGGTGTGTTCTAGTGATTGAGTACACCTTAAAAGTCTGTGGCAGTTATCATGTGTAGGACCCACGGGTTAGGGCGTGACACTGTTCTTGAAACCTTAGAAATTAGGGGTTTTCTAATTTATCATCGATATCGATCAATTAGAGGACTTGGACTTCTATTGGTGTTGAAATAACTAAGAATGGCATAAAAGAGAAGTGAGAATGTGTGTTGATAGTGTATGGTAGTATGTTAGAGAGAGAAGGTAGAGAGAGAGAGAGAGGAGAGAGAGAGAGCATTAGTAACATGAGCATGCATTGCATTATACACGTACTTTATGACAGATCATAAATCTGTATTTGTATGTGTGTCCAGGTGTGACAGTAGAGACGGGAGGATCTCCATCGCGAGGAGGATATCCCAAGGGTGGTTTCCCACCCCAGCACTGTGAGTGGACACATTTCTTTCCTTCACCTCAGTTTATGTTATTTGTTATAATTATTATGCTTGGTATAACATAGAATATGGATGTATGTATATAGATAGATAACTAAAATGGGGAGGCGTTGGATGTATGTTGTGTGGTGGCCGGGATAGCCCTTTATTTGTGATAGAGATAGGTTTATTATAAAACCTGGATTACCATGAATGTAAGGCCGGAGGCCTATTGTATATATGCTTGATGAATTTGTTATTGTGATTTTGAGGCCTAAGGCCCATTTTATATATATTGTAAATGTGACATAGTTACGTATAATGGTCGGGGTGTCATACTCGTTGATTTAGCTTTGTGAGCTAACATATCTTGTTTTACTGTTTTAGCCTTGTGAGCCAATAATTATTTGATTTTCCCTGATGGGCCATTGATGTTGATTTACGGTTATGTGTGCCATATTATTGATTACATATGGGTGAGGATTGGCCATACAGCTCATATAGAGTGGGTGCAATCCAATAGACCTCGAAGTGTGAATTGACCAGTCCAAGTAGGATGGGTGGAATCCACATGTCCAAGTTAAAGCATGGTAGCCTTTATTGTCCTATATGTTTTTGATGATGAGCAAATTATTTTGTTGATAAACAAATGATTTTTTTGATTAAATTGTTTTAATTATTTTGCTTTTATTTGATTGATCATAATGCTTTGATTGTGCTTTATGAAGCTTAATGTATGTTTATATATTGAGCATATATTGCACTTGATGTTTTTGGTTGAGAATGGTTGCTCACAGGTGTAAAGGATCGACACCAGTTCAAAATCAGCTCAAACGTATCGATACCCCAGCAAACGTATCAACACCTTTATGACAGACATTACGTCATTTGAGTGGAAAGGTATCGACACCTTTGGAAATGTATCGATACCTTCATCAAGCCCCTTGACAATTTATCAAGCACCCTATCAAGCACTTTGGCAATTTATCAAGCACCTTGGCAACATATCAGCACCCCATCAAGCACCTTTGAGCTGGACAACTCTGAAGAAGAAAATTCGACAAAACATATTGATACCTTTGCAAACATATCGATACCTATCAAATCAAGTCTACAACGGCTAGTTTTAAAGCATTTAATACAAGATTTTTAGCCGTTAAAGAGACGTTGAAAAAGCTCTCCAAAGTGATTTAAAAGCTTCAGTTCTCCAAGAAGAAAGTGAGAAAACCAGAGAACAAAGCAAAGAGGTTGAGCAAAATCATATTCTGTAATATCATTTTCTAGAGAGAGAAACCTTCAATACTTATTATAAATCTACTCTTTAAAAGAGTTTATTTGTATTAGCATTCTTGCCATAATTTGGGTTACTCTTTACCCGTGTAAAGAATGATTTGGGTTACACTTCACCCGTAGAAAGAAAGACGTGTATTTGACTATCCTTCGTCGTTAAAGAAGGAGTTGTAAATCTGGGTTACTCTTGACCCGTGCAAACGAAGAGATAGTAGAGTCTTAGCCCGATGAAAGCTGAGAGAGTGGATGTAGGCCTGGTTGTGCCGAATCACTATAAAATCTGAGTTTGTAATTCTCTCTCTCTCTCTATCATTTACTTTCTGTTCTATAATTCTCTCTTTATTATTTATTGTGTTATTTGTATATTTTATTTATGATTTATTGATTGTTTACGAAGTATTTATATTGGCTTGATCATTCATTCATTTAAGTTTTTAAATTTCTTTAAAACCAATTCACCACCCTCTTAGATTTTGCCACTTTGGGCCAACAATTTTTGGCTTGATCCGAATTCGATTTCCTAGTTGGATATCAATAAATGGCTGAAACTCTAATACCCTTGGCCAGGGAGCTCTTAAGTCATTTGAAAGAGTTCATAATGACAAGTTCAGTGCGTAATGACTGATGATCCGAAACAGACGCTGAGTTTAGGGTTTTGATTTTCTGTGAACCTGAACTTAGTCAGGATTTGACGACGGAAGGACATTACTCACACGAAATGTACATTCAGATATAAAATGTTAGATGAAGAGTTTCTTCATTGTAGTTTAGAGATTATTGCATATTGCTAAATGTTAACTATAGTCGATGGGCATTTAAAGAGTTCAAAATGAAAATCGATAAGATCGATTTCAGCTCACGGCTAACACTACAATGAACTTAAGAGGTCACAACCATAAACCTTTGTTTTTCTTCCTAAATATGAGAGAGAATAATGATTGTTATTTACTAAGAGAGCTAGCACTCTCGGTAATGATAATCGATCGAAAATTGCAAATCGATTGCACATTAAATTGTTTAACGGATTTGATGGCTTAATAAATTGGCTTGATTATAACTTATAATAAGTTATAAAATTCTATTAATATTTCAAAATATAAATGAATTAATTAAAGTTGTTCAAAATTAGTTTAACTTGTTTTAAAACAATTTTAGTATTAAATTATTTAATAAGGGCAAAATTATCGTTTCATATTATTACTACTAGAAAACTTGTTAAATAAGTTTTGAACACAAATATAAAATTCATTTAAAGATTTATCAAAATTTTCAACAAGATAAGTTCGATTCTTTTAGAGACTTTGAAATATTTTAAGTTTTTTTCATCATATAAACACTAAAAATTAGTATTTAATGCTTTAAATATTGATTAATGATGTATAATCAACCCTAATACATATTAAATCCTTAATAATTGTTCTTAAATTACCAACAACATATCAGTCACCGTATGATTCAGGTCATGAAAATTGTGGGAACTGCACAAACTGTAGATTACTAGCTGAGAAAGAACATCGACCTTTGAACAAAGATATTATCCTCATTTAAGTTGAAGTTGGTTGAATTTGCATAATAGCGTACTACATTGAATTCATCTTATTACCTTGCTTCGAAGTTTGAATAAATTGACGATTAAAGCTTTGCCTGAACTGATTGACTTGTACATATCTCGCCGTTGAATAGCGAAGCTTATTCGAAGTTTCCTGGGAACTGTTATGATACGGATGCCATTACTGTACTTCGTGTCCTAGCAGTTAAGACATTTCATTTTGCCATTTTGGAATAAGAAACAAGGCAGCAAGTTAAAACTTAAAACTGTGCCAAACTGTGCCCAGGCAGCGCCATGTTTTCAAATTTTGGAAACCATAATTGCTGCGCATCAGAAAAAGGAGAGAAAGTATATTAAAAACAAACAAAAGCAGCGAATCGATTGAGTAAATAACTAGTCCATAGAGATACCTTTATAGGAGTACAAAATGCCAACACAGGATCCTAATACAAGTCATTAATGGTCATTTTATTTCATTAAAGGAAATAGAAGAATTTTAGCATGCACGAAAACAGGATGTCAGCTACACTGGAAAATTGTTTCATGCTACATGAGGACTGCAGTCTGAAGCCAATCTACATTAAGGCTTACATACAGCACAAGATTGCTGACCGCTGAGATTCCATTGACCGTCTCTTTTGCCGTTAATATTTCCTATCTTTCGTCATTCTACCTTTGAAATTTTTTAGCTGTTAAGCCTCTCAAAGAAATATAAATACCCCATCTCTTTTGGTGGGTTAACAGAAGCTCCAACCTTGTTATCATTGAAAATAGCCCATCTACCATCCTTAAAGATGTGAGCTACATAATGGCCGCATTGTGTAGAAGTTCCAATGTGGCTCACTATTCCAAAAAGCCGGTATTCTGCATGAAAGTTTCAGGTTAAAACAACTTGTCATACATTAAAGACATGATTTTGAATAGTCACTGTTTCAATGTCATCAACAAATGGAATATAACGAGTCATATGGGATTACAACTTCGAGAAAAATAAGGCTACCAATGTAACTGTCGAAGCACTTAAATACCCAACAACAAATTTCTTTTGTTTTATCTTTTAATTTGTTTTGTTCTTTTTGATATGCTACTTAATAAACATCTTATTCACAAATTAATCAAGTTTGAAAAACAGTTTCTGAGCATGGAGTAATCAGTCAAATTTTACCAACCTATGGTATAATCATTATAAAGCAAACAAATTAAAACTACAGCTAAACTTATTGAATCTATTTTTGTTAAAATAATTTATTTAGATATATTGAATCTGTTTAATCTTTGTTGGAGCAAGGCAATCATCTACACAAAGTAAAGCCACAGCTGAACTTATTAGTCCATAGTCCAAGTTATTCAATGTTAATATACAGGAAACTAGCATGCACGATAGAGGAGGATATAATGGCTAAGAATAAATTAAGAATAAGTTTAAGAAACTAACTTCCTCCTCCATCTGAAAGACCAGTATCAACTGGATTTTGTGCTGTAATTGATGCGGTAGCATCCATATCCAACGGAACAGAAGCATCAGGATTGTTAAATATCCAATCTGTTGCTTTCCCAATGTCACCACCCTGTAAAATGATAATTCAGATAAGGCGGAAAAAAACACTCTCCACAACTACAGAAAACTAATCATCAAACAAACTTTCCTATTCCTGAATGTAAATGAGAAGCTATAAAGATTTTACCGATGCCTTCAGCGCCTTCCGAGCAACCTCTTCTGGGAAACCAAATGAGATCAAAGTATCAACTTTTGATTGGTCAACTGTTGCACACTGAGTCTGCTGGGAAAGAGGCACATCTATATCTGAAACAAGAAAATTACATCAACACTAATTATTGCTGCAAAAATTTATACAATTCTCACAGCTGGAGATATAAGAAAGTGACCCTTTACCCACGAGATGAAAGTGCTGATTAGAGAAATACCTGGATCATCCATGTGAGAAAGTAACCAATTCATTGCCTCTTCCACTCCAGTGTTGGATGTATTTACAGCAGCTTTCTGGCAGTGAAGATGATTAAACCCCATGGACACAAGCTGGGAAACAATAACCTCATTGGCAACAGGCATACTTGACTCCACCTCGTCAGGGCCTGTGCATTATAGATGACAATGCATAGGGTCAATATTTTTTTTCCTTTTCCTTTCTAATTTTGATTAACAACTACGTATTTGTAACAAACCCTCTCATACAAATGCTATTCAAGTTCACAAGGGGAGAAACCATGCCCAAACACTAAACCATCATATAAAAGAAACAAGCTAAAAAGAAAATCAAGCCACAAAGGAGAAGAAAGGCAAATAAACCTACCTACTAATGAGAAACAGAAAGTAAGTTGCTGCCTAAGGTCTAATGAGCGGATACTATACATCAAAATTCTGGCTATTGAATTTTGCCCACAAGATCCAAAGTGATACCATTTCACTGACCAACCACCTCATTTGCACATCTACCGAAAATAAATGTGAAAATTGTTGCCTAAAATTGATGATCATGAAAGCTTAGAGGCAACAACCTAAAAGCCCAAAATGTC
Organism: Trichilia minutiflora; assembly: GCA_035590515.1. NCBI lineage: Eukaryota > Viridiplantae > Streptophyta > Magnoliopsida > Sapindales > Meliaceae > Trichilia > Trichilia minutiflora. The sequence goes on along the minus strand of JAVXUL010000008.1, from coordinate 13,976,436 downwards.
ACAAGACTTGGGAATTCGACAATAAATATGTTAATCATTTTAATTTCTGAATTAAGACTGCCATGTCATACTTTTAGCTGAGATGGATGGAGTAGCATTACAAGCAATGGATCAGATTGACAATTAAGGTTATAATGTAACAATTCAGGGGAAAAAGGCATTTATTCATTGGTAAAATTCATGCTCCAAAATAAAGCATTTGAAGCCCAAGACACAAAACAAGGAAATTGGAACATCTAAAGAACATTACATACCACCCTCTGGTAACAGCTCCTCCCCCGGTTGATGGCCTTTACTTCGCATGTGACTAATATCAATAATATCTGGAACATCTATATAAACATCTGGAAGGACATGTCAACAAGAGGATTATAGTCATATACAGTGCCAACTAACAAAAGGTGATGGTATACAAGTAAATTAATAAAGAGTAGGAAAGATACCAAGCTTTTTGGGAACCCAGCCTGCCTCCATAACAAACTTCCGCATATGCAACACCAAATAATCAGGGAATGAAGTGAAACCAGCAGTCCTGCACAGAAGATGCTTGTCAATCTGCCTACAAACATCTGAATTCTTTTACCATACACCCCAATTGACACAAACTCGAATTAATAAAATCCACTCCTCTCCCCCAAGGTTGACATGGGGCGTTTAATCACAAGATGTTCCACTCAACTCCAAGAGGTACAAACAATTAGCTATCTCTTGAGTCAAAACATTTTTTTCATAATTAAGGAATGGTTCATGATTGGCAAAAACATGAATTGAAATTGGGGCCAAATAATTGGTGTCATCAGCATGCGTCAGAGTCCATGTCAAATTTTATTCCATTCTAATATCTACTTAACTATCATCATGATCAAAATAATATCATCAAAACCTGCAAAAAATTAATCTTACTTAGATGCCGTTGTCTTAGCTTTCAAGGCAGAGCTGTAAAAGTCAGGAATCTGCTCTGCAGCTGAAAAAGTAGCAAGGCATGCTTCTAGAGGCACCCTTGGGCGCACAATCTCATCGCTGGATCTGTTAGAACAAGTCCTACTTAGCAAGAACTTAAAAAAAAAAAAAAAGGAAAGACTTGGGGAGCATTTAAACTTACACATCCTTCCCTTCTGAACTCCTTTCTGCTTTCAATTTGTGGAATGCTTCTAATTCTTCTGAATTCTCAATCAATAAAATCATTAGACTATTATTTCTGAGAATCATATCTCAAAGAAAAAGGAGCTTAGAAAGTACCTTTATTAGTAGCTTCATCCAGGGGAATACCCAAAGAGAGAATGTAATCGAGCCTTCTATTATATGTAACTTTGCCAGATGGACATGAGATACGTTCTTCTATGCCAAACTTAAAACTCTTTGTGGGATCCACTTCAGGTTTTCCAGCATGAGCACGCTCAACTTGGTCAACGAAATGTAGAAAAAATTCCAAAGCATCCTACGTGCAAGAAGATGTCAAGCATTTGCATGAGATAGAGACACTTAAACATAAAACTATTGGCTTTCACGAGAGACTTAAGGAGAACAGTAAACATATTTGAAGTTCTATCACACAACTGATGCTCATGTACCGCTTTTTCATTACAGCATCGACACACAATACTCTGTGCAATACTACAGGCTTCCAAATGTTTAATGACCTATTGCATGTAATTAACCTTCTGTCCTCTCCTATTATGCCAGGTAGTGTCTTTATGCTACAAATAAAATGACCAAATTCTGTTTTAACTAATATTCCATAAGGAAGAAGGGCACGAGATTCTGGCAGAAATTCATCCTAAAATTATGACAAACCCAACAAAAATGATAATGACTAACACACCTGTTGTCTCATGGACGAGAATTCCGGATGGCTGGCAGCAATAACTGCTTTAAACATACGAGGAGGTATCCCTTCCTGTTTCTGAAATTTCAGGTGGACAAAAATAAATATATAATAAAACTAACTGGATGAGTCCGTAAAAATCAATGTGATAAAAGGAAATTAAGAACAATAATCAAAACTAGCTGGCGTTTGACCGAGCAATAAATGACAAAAATGCTTTGGCAAGCAATAGTTGAACTCCTTGAAATGCATAATGCATAACTGAGCTATAGACATTTCCATATGGTGCCTTCTCATGGCATCTAAGAGCCATCGTGATCCTGTCCCTGGAATGCAGGGTCAAACACGTGGCATTGGACACTTCACAATTTCAGCTAGGAAGTAGACTGAAAGATTTGCAAGGTGTGAAATTCCATTGTATTAAAGGAGTCAAGGATTGGCCAAAAAGGAAGTGGATGTCACACAAAAGCTTTGCAGTTGAGCTTATGTAACAAAGAAGTAACTAAAAGGGGGGAACGACAAATACCCGCTATGGTTTCATTAAATAACAATTAACAAACCCACCCTGACATTTGAAAGTTGTGACAATTACCCCCTGGAGTATATCCCATCCCTAAAATATTTAAAGGACTAAGGGTAATTCTGTAATTTCATTGAAAGACTATTATCTTTCATATACATTCATTTCACCAGAAGCATAATAGTGAATGCATGATTTATTATTAAGGGCATAATAGTAACTTTATCTTAAAACAAGACAATAATAATATTTTAGGGGGGATTTGTCACAACTTTCAAACTTCAGAAGGGTTTGTTACAAAAAATAGAGCAAGTGGGCAATTGTCATTCCTCCCAACTTAAAAATTAGATAAGTTGCCAGAAAGGAAATTCGCTTTGACATCTGTTGCTAAAATCAAGGACTGATAAATAATCATGGTCCAGAAACAATCATATCAATCATTCAGCAATCCATGGTACAACCTAAGAATCTCAAAGAGCACAACCCAGCATTTGAACAAGATGTTCAGCAGTAAGCTTACAGCGTCTGTCGTTGTTGCAGCGTTGGCAGTATCATCTTTCTGAACAACAAATTAAACAAAGGTAAACCAACCAGGCAGAACATAATAAAAAATAGCACAAAGAAATCCACAAGATGATAGTTACAGTACCTCCTGAACAGGAATAGAGTATTTACCAGATAGCAAACCATGTCCCAGCTTTGTTCTACCATACAAGAAGGCATCATTAATATGTTTATTTGCTTGGTACTCAGGTAGTTTACAGAAGGGATATGGAACAAGAGAGTCAAGTTCCCAATATTTAAAAATAAAAACAAATATGGTTTACACTGAATTTATGAATAAGCAGTTGATCATTGTCACCAGGAACCAAGTTGTGAAACATCATTGCAACTAGCAACAAGAATGCTGCCATAATCATTGGAATACCAATTGAAAAATTAACAATTAGTTGCTGATTACTTACAATTGCATATTCAGGTCCACAGTTGGATCAGCAGGTGCTGCCTCAAAAGCTGCTTTTAAAGGTTGGCTCAGGTAGTAACTGATGGCATTATAACAAAGAATTTCCAAACTCAGAGTTAATACATAATATCCATCCATAAGTCTATGATACATATAAATCAACAATAATGTTAACTGACCGCGTGCAGAAGGAGTGAGTTGAGAACATAACTTGCATAGTTGCTGCCAAATAGCAGCTGCAAGAAAATATAATTAGGAAATAAGAAACTTTGATTTAATATATTGCCCAAACAATACTCTGCAAGGACAAGTATTACCTATTTCCAAGATTGACAAGTCCGGTATAACCGGGTCCAACAAGTGGTTCTACTTCCTGCCCACTTTCTTGAATACGGTTCCAGTCAAAGTTGGTATTTTGGTCAAGTTCTCTTTCCGCAGTTGTCATTTCCGTCTAATGATAAGAAAATGAGATTAACTTTTAATCAAATACAAGCTATTTAATTAATTGTGCATAGGTCAATGCCAAACACATTTAGAGACATATACAGTTCAACATTACAAAAGGTATAAATTACTGTAAGAAAAGAATAGTCGATATAGTATGAGACAAAAACCACTAGAAAAGAATTAAAATCACGGCTCAAACTGATCAACTCAGGATCAACCAATTATGACAGAAAAACAAAAATACAACACACGAACATGTCACTGGGAATTTTGAAAAGCGAAAAAAGGTACTAAAACATTTAAAATTTTAAACATACAAATATATCCTTTTCTTTAGGCACCAGTGTCTGATTACAAAAATTCCAAGAAGAGCAAATGAAAATTTTCCATTAGTTATAAAAACTTTGAACGCACAGAAAATACCAACGCTCTTCAGCACGTTCATCAGAGTAACAATTAAAGAAATAAAGCTACATACATATACCATAAAAGCATCAATGAACATGTAGCTCGCCTAATTAACATTAAACTCCCACATTTGGGCAATCAAAAAAATCACATTTAAACAACTAATAGGATTCAAACATAGTTGGACAATAATAACTAACCTTTTGTAATGATGAAAAATCAATGCCAAAGAAAGCCAGATGCTGTGCTAAAAGTGGGTCAACAATACTATCATCCTCTGGATAAGAGAAAACATCTGAGCTGCCACGATAAGATGCCCATGATAAGTTTTTATTATACCCAAGAACAGATCCTCAAACTCAATGTAAAATATATTGCAGACTGAATATTAAACGATCATTAGTAATTTGTTTCAGATTAGATATTGCCAAAGCAATTTCCAGCATCAGCCATTAGTTACCAATTCAACAATAATAATGCAAAGCTGGGATACTATGTTACTGGAGATAGAAAAAAAAGGCCAAAAATCACTCGGACAACATTCAAACAATCCAGCCTACAATCAAAACCAGAGCTCTTCTACAGATCTCTTACCATCATATCATTTCACCTTCAACGCAATTAAATAGCAAACTTTGTACAGTCTCAGTATCCTACAATTTGTTCAATGAAACCCGAAGCACACTACCTACAGCACTTGCCTTCTGTTATAAACTGAACAATTCAACTAGGCTACTCATAGTCTCACAAGACTTATTACCTAAATTCTTCTTCAATGATTCAACAAAATTGCTAAACCTGACATGATAGAATTAACTTTGACTGATATCAAGTAAGTCATAGCAGGAAAAGGAACAAATTACATGCAAGCACAAAATTAAAGATAGAACAATGCTTGAAGAATGTTCTCCACTCAGCAGTGAAGTACTACCTGCTCCTTCCAAGTCAGCAGTAATTGTACCAAGCTTTACAGCAAGAGGGTAGCCTGTCTCCTTGTAGTGCTCTATGGCATGGTTATTGCCACCAGTTCCATCCCAATTTCTCCTCCCGCACAGTATCATTCCATCAGTAAGATTCAACCATAAATTTTCCCTTTTGTCACACTTCGCACACTGCCAACCTGATGGTGGAATAATAACACCATTGTCTATCTGCTGCAAATTCATGGCATATGCACTGATCTGCTTCTTATCAGCCATCCAGGCAGCAACTTGGTCTTTCACCTCGGCACCCTTGGCCATTAAGATGGCATCAACTGCCAATCTTACCTGCAGTTTTTAACAACATAAATAACGTAAGATCTTTGCTTCAGAGCACAGAAATAGTTCAACATCAAAATTAAAAAATAATATACATGAGAAAGGAAAATACAGAACAGAACAATTACCTTCTCTGGTAACTCAACAGATGGGTACGGAAGAGTAACATAATCAGGTAATATGACTATGTTGTGAGTTTCATCATATTCAGCTTCAGTGTTGTCAAAACCCCCTTCAACACCTATCCAGAAAATAAAGAAAGACAGATATCATGTATAAACCGCCATCAAAGAAAAGCCAAGAAGAAAGGGAAAATAAATTGGTTAAATAAAGAACAGATCTTTTACAATAACAGATGCACTGTTTGACATAAGCAAACAGAAAGAATCAAACCGTCATTTTATGCATTTTTAGCCTCCAAAGCTTGAATGGTCTAAGCCTCCAAATATGAAATCTAATTAAAGTCTCACTGTTAATCATATGATTAATCAGTTTTTTTAGCTTGCCAATTGAAAATCACTTTTGGATTCTAGAAAAGTATTCTAGAATTCGGCAATTTCAATTTTAAAGAATTTTGGTTCCATAAAGGTATGGCTTTCCAGCTTTTTCCCTCTTACTTTCCTTTCATATTTCATGAAATCTAATTAAAGTCTCACTGTTAATCATATGATTAATCAGATTTTTTTAGCTTGCCAATTGAAAATCACTTTTAGATTCTAGAAAAGTATTCTAGACTTCTGCAATTTAAATTTTAAAGATTTTGGATCCATAAAGGTATGACTTTCCAGATTTTTCCCTCTTACTTTCCCTTTGTGCTTCCTGAGTTCTTCTACTTACTCTTTACATAAAGAACCTCCCTTGAGCAAGATATTCCCTAAAACAAAACATTTCGAAGCTGCACATCAGTAGATCTCTAAAAAGCAATCATTACCATTTTTGAGCCAAATATGTCCAATGAAAACAGTACCTCTGTGCAACCTTAAAGTCTTATTATCAGCAAATTGATATTTTTCCCTTAAAAATTCAACCACCTTCATGGCATCTAAAAATTAACACATTAAAGACAGACACTGACTACACAGACTGCATGGACAGAGGGCATCCAATGCCAGACATTGAGGTGTCCAGCATCGGACTTCAAAGGTAGCACATGTTTGGCGTCAGACATCTCAATGTCTGGTGTCAGATTCGTTCAGGGCATACACGGCTTAGGGACATAACACCTCTGGCTCCAGATACCTCCATGTTAGGCATTGAACATGTCATTTTACGTTGATTGACTTTACATTTTTACCCTTTATTTTTTTGTTTTCTTTCATGTTTTAAGGTCATGTTTGCGATTACTCTAAGCCACATGATTTCACTATAAATAGGGATTTAAAACTTTTTTAGATATTTTTTGACAAAATTTATCAAATATATCTCAAATTCTAGGGTTTTGAATTTCTAGTGTTTATACCCATTACACTCTGCGTCAATTTAGTATCAAACTAGGACCACGTAATCCTGGTAAATGACAAACAAAGCTAAAGGCAACTGTTTCAATGCCAATGAGCAAGAAGGGTAGGCACTGGCTATGCTAGAATGAAAGTTTGAAAGGTTTGTCACTGCAACTAAAGAAAGATTTACTTTTGTAGAGGACACCCTTGAGATTCTTTGGGATAGCATAAATGCCCTTAAGGTGAGCATAAATAAGAAGCCAGAAGTTACAGGTGGTGATGACATAGAAATTGCTTGTGATCAACCTATTGCTTGAAGGCAACCTATCAATCATAGACCACCAACCTATGATATTGATTCCGAAGACGAAGACAGAGGATATACCTAGTATGTCGATAATCAAGGGCCTCCAATGAATACTAAAGATTGTGGCTATGGAAGTTATGGCGGGGCAACTGTTTGGTAGGACAAAATTCACGATGTTGGGCGTAGAGAAGATAAGGCACCAGTTCATACATGGCACTGGATGCGACAGATGATGAGGGCTAAGTTTTTGCCACAAGATTATGAACAATACTTGTCTGTGCAGTACCAAACATGCAACTAGGGGTCTAAATCAGTTCATGAATACACCTTCTAATTTATGAGACTGGCAAAGCGGAATGATTTGAATGAATCTGAGGCTCAGCAGGTTGCTAGGTACTTGGAGGAGTTAAAGCCAGTCATAAGGGATAGAATTGGGGTACAGAGGATTTGAAATATGACTGAAGCGAGAAACTTAGCTTTGAGGGTTGAATTCATTATCCGGAAGAGGAGCAAGCTTATGGAGTTTCGAAGGATCTATTCTAGCACCTACCAAGAGGTTACAACAAGTAAAGCACCACTTGACAAGGGTAAGGTCATAGCTAAGAGAGTAGTTAAGAAGACGGTTAATAAGCAATCGGAAGGAAGATTGCTACCGATTCATCAGCACCAAAAGATAATAACCCTTATGCTAGACATGTACCAATCAAATGCTTCAAATGCAATCAACCAAGGCATAGGTCTAACGAATGCCCTTTACGAAAAAATGTGAATTTAGTGGAGCAAGAGGAAGATGTAGAGGAAGTTTTGTGTGATCCAAATGATGAGAGTAAATATGAGAAAGAGGAGCATGGCCAAGCTTATGTAGTGAGATGATAATGTTGGCATCGAAGTAAGAGGAGATGAGTCAATGACATAAACTATTCCAAACAAAATGTAGAGCTAAAGTTCAATCTTTGATGTCATCATTGATAGTGGGAACCAAGAGAACATTATCGAAAAAGAGGTAGTTTGAAAACTTAATTTAGAGGAGAGAATCATCCAAATCCTTATACAATTGGATAGATCAAGTCCGGTGGAAACATTAAAGTGACGGAGAAGTGTGAAGTGTCATTTTCTATAGGCAAGTTTTGGGATGAAGTGTATTATGATATTGTCAATATGGATGCTTATCATGTCCTGCTTGGGTGACCATGGCAATTTGACATCAATGCTAAGCACATAGAAAGAACAACGTGTACCAATTGCAACATGAGAGAATCAGATATACTTTGTTGCTATTGGCTAAGAAAGCAAAACCTAAAGTTACCAAAGTGGACGGCAAGACCTTCTTAACAATAACCTCCTAGAGAAAAGAGTTTTAAGAAGGGCTAAGGAAACACAAAAGATTCATTTAATAATTGTGAAGGGGTAGATCATTGTTGGCTGAGTTTCAAGAGATACTACAAGAGGAGTTACCGAATAGATTACCTCTAATAAGAGAGGTTCAACACCACATCAATTTGGTATTGAGAGCTCATTTACCAAATCTTCTATACTATCAAAAGAATCCGAAAGAGAGTGCTATTTTGAAGGAGAAGGTGAAAGCTATTACAGAAAGGGCACCTACATGAGAGCATGAGTCCATGTGCAGTGTCGGCTTCATTGATGCCAAAGAAAGATGAAAGTTGGTGTATGTGTATAAATAGCCAAGCCATCAACAAAATCACCATTGGCTATAAGTTCCTGATCCCATAGTTGGATGATATGTTAGACCAACTCCATGAGGCAATTGTGTTCACTAAGATTGACCTTCCAAACGGTTACCATCAAATTCAAATTAAGCCCAAGGATGAATGGAAAACCGCCTTCAAGACTAGAGAGGAGTTGTATGAGTGGTTGATAATGCCTTTGTGTTGAACAATGCACTGAGCACATTTATGCGGATTATGAATGAAGTACTCAAGTCGTTCAGCAAAAGATTCACGGTAGTGTATTTTGATGACATCCTCGTCTATAATAAGACCACCAATGAACACTTTGAGCATTTGTATGAGGTGTTGACTTTCTTGAAAGAAAGTAAATTATTTTTGAACCTCAAGATATACAATTATATGACCAAGAAGCTATTGTTCTTGGGGTATCTAGTTAGTGCGAACGGCATTCGAGTGGATAAAGAGAAAATTAGACCGATCCACGAATGGCCTACACCGAAGATCATGGGAGAGGTTAAAAGTTTCCATGGGTTTGCAACATTTTATCGACGATTTATTTGAGATTTTAGTAGAATCATGACGTTGATTACCAATCGTTTGAAGAAAGGTAATTTTGATTGGGGTGAGAAAGTTAAGGCGAGCTTTGCACTGATCAAGGAAAAGCTACGTACGACGCCAGTTCAAGCTTTGCCAAGTTTAAAAAAATTGTTCGAAGTGGAAGGTAATTCGAGTAGGGTAGGCATTGGAGCCGTGTTATTCCAAGAAAAGCTACTGATAGTTTATTTCAATGAAAAGTTGAATAATGCTAGAAAGAGATGGTTGATACACGACAAGAAATTCTACTCTATTGTGTGGACACTCAAGCATCGGAAGCATTACTTAATTGGAAAGGAATTTGTTTTATACTCTGACCATCAAGCTTTGAAATTCCTCAATAGCCAAAAGCGGATTAGTTACGACATCCACATCTGATGGTTAACATTCTTGCAAGAGTTTCCATTCAAGCTAATTCATAAGATCGGGGTGCAAAACAAGGTTGCGGAATCATTGAGTCGAAAGGCGATCTTGTTGACAATTTTGAGGAGAGAGATCACTGGATTTGAGGAGATGAAGGGGTTATACAAAGATGATCTGGATTTTGGTGAGGTGTGATCGAAAGTGAAAAATCACCAAGCCTCCAAAGAGTTTCACTTGCCCGAGGGGTATTTGATGCAAGAGAACCAACTTTAAATTCTACGAATATCATTAAGGGAGAAGTTAATTAGGGACTTGCACAGGGTGGATTGGCAACACATCTAATTCAGAACTTGCACAAGGTGGATTGCCGGCACATCTAAGTCGAGACAAGACACTTGAAGCTTTGAAAGAAAGGTATTATTGGCCAAGAATCAGGCGAGATATCGATTATTTTATGAAGAGGTGTCATGCTTGTCAGACTTTGAAGGGGCATACGTAGAACATGGATTTATACTTACCGTTGTCGATTCAGAATAGTATTTAAGAAGACCTCGCCATGGATTTCATGCTTGGTCTTTCTTACACTCAGAGAAGCATGGATTCAGCATTTGTGATGGTTGATCGATTCTGAAAAAATGACACATTTTATTCCATGTTGAAAAATGACAAATGCTAGTAATGTGGTAAGACTATTCTTTAGCAAAGTAGTTTGACTGCATGGGATGACCGAGTCTATAATGTTCGACTGTGATACCCGATTCTTGAGTCATTTTTAAGTGACATTGTGGAAGCTCTTTGATGCATCACTCAAGTTTAATAATACAATGCACCCACAAACCGATTGGCAAATGGAGTTGATGAATAAGACCTTGGAAAATATGATTTGGGACATTCGTAGAGATAGGCAAAGACAATGGGATTTTGCTCTAGCTCAAGCAGAATTTGCCTACAACAGCGTGGCGTACAATACAATTGGACGATCACCATTCTCAATTGTATATAAGAAAGTTTCCTATCATGCCGTGGACTTGGTTAGTTTGCCAAAAGGTTAGAGCGATAATGTAGCAATGATATTTTGGCCGACAACATTCAAGTAGTGCAACAAAGCATGAAGGAAAAGCTTGCAGTGATCAATGCTAAGTACAAGTCGACAGTGGACAAGCACAAGAGATCAAGACCTTTCGAAAAGGGAGACATGATTATGGTGTATTTGCCAAAAAAGCGGTTTTCGATAGGCACATACAACAAGCTACAATCGAAAAAATATGGTCTATTCAAAGTGCTGGAAAAGATCAATGAGAATGTGCACATGATCGACCTTTCCAAGGCAATGAATATATCTCACACTTTCAACGTGGCGCACTTATTTCCATATTATGACTCAAAGGAGTGGGTGTACCCGAAACCAACAGACAACTCGAGGTTGAGTTCTTCATGAGTGAGAGAGATTGACATAGAGCTACATGGACTGCATGGACAGGGGGCATCCGGCACCAGACATTGAGGTGTCAGGCGCCAAACTTCAAGGGCAACACATGTTCAACGTCGAACATCTCAATGTCTTGAGCTAGATTCATTCTAGAGGCACCCAAGCTTTAGGACATAACACATCCGGTGTCGAATAACTCCATGTTAGGCATCGGACATGTCATTTTACGTTGATTGACTTTATATTTTTACCCTTTATTTTTTTGTTTTCTTTTATGTTTTAAAGATATGTTTGTAATTACTCTACGCCCTAAGATTTCACTATAAATAAGGGCTTAAAACTTGTTTAGATATCTTTAGCCAAAATTTATCGAATATATCTCAAATTTCCAAATTCTATGGTTTTGAATTTCTAGAGTTTATATCCATTTAATCAAGTTCTTGATGGATTCCAATAATATCCGAGAGTCAATATTGTGTTGGGCTCGTTAAACTTGCTTACATATTGCGTCATACACAGTAAGGGAGAGAAAGATGAAACATTCACAACCGCAAAACATATCATGTCAAATACCAAAGAGATTCATCAAAGATGAGGAATAAACCATCGTCATCTAAATACCTATAGCCAAGAGAGTTGGTTTCTTTGAAGGCCTATCTTCAGGAACCAGCTTTCGTGTTTGCTTTATATGCAAATAAACAGGGTTTCCAGTCTTCTCAAAATTCCAGCTGATGTAGTCCTTCCCATATGCAAGAAATGTATTCAGGTCAACAAACAACCCACCTTCAGATCTCTGAAATACGTCACCAGAACCAAAAAAAAAAGCACGAAAAGAAAGGACATTAATCTCCTATTCACTTGCAAATAAAACTGAGTAAAAAAGAAAAGGGGAAATTTCTAGCAATAACCTCCACCCGACTAAAAAAATAGCACCATTGAAACACAAAAGCAAAATGAAACTGCAATTTTTCACATGCATCAGGTTTTTTAAACAGCTGCAGCGTATTCAATTCCCTTCTCGCATATAAAAATAACTAGACTATAAATGAAAACCAAATAACACTCCAGTCAAAGAAGAATCCCTTGTCTATCACTTGGTTCCAGAGAGCACTCTTATTGAATTTCACGTTACAACTAAGCAAGCAAAAATTTTGAAAAAAAAAAGGAAAAAAGAATTTCTCTTTTGTTTTCCACACTTCCTCAATAGCCAGGCTAAAAAAGGACTACATCAAAACAAAATTGAACAAGCACATAGCTGAAGTCTCCAACCACAACAGAACAAGAAAATTTCATTCCCTGCATCACAAAAACTCAAAGCATTTTTGCTCTCCCTAGCTTCCCATACTTCCTCAGCACCCAAACAAGTAACAGTCAAAGCAGAGTAAGCAGCCAAAAACAAATTGTGTCCTCTTTATTTCAGTCTCCACAGAGATTGACAGTTCAACAAACATGAGCAAACCACAGCTTATAAATCCCATTATTTTACATTATTGCAACCAAATCACCAATAGTCCGTTGTCCACTCTTTCACAAGTTTCTCACATTTCCTGATCAGCCAAACAAACAATAAGCACAGCCAATAAATTTCAATATATTACATTTTCATTCTTCGTAAACAGTCATTTTGTTTCTTTCATAGTTTTAACTCATCTCCTCAGCAAAACAAACCATCAAAACAATAAATAACACGGCAACACGTAGCTCAACCAAAACTCAACTCAGATTACAGATAGTATTCCTACCAGTTTTATCTAGGCCACAACATCACTAATAACTTCTTTACAATTTTTATATTTTCATTCGCATATAATTTCTAGGGAAACCAACGGAAAATCAAAAGAGAAAGGTACCGGGGTCTCGAAGGAGACGCAGCATTCCTGTTTAAAGATTCGATTCGTAGGCTCAGGGATCCGAACCCGAGAGAGATTGGATCGGAGTACGTCCATAGGGTTCATCGTTTCTCTGTCACAACAGCTGCTTCCAAAATCACAAGTATTTCTTCAAATAAATTGAAATTCAAAGCGAACGAAAGAATATGTCTCTTTGCTTCGGCTCAAGTAAGTGAAAAGTTAATATGCGCCGAAAGATAAAGAGTAGAGAGAAAGAGAAAGCCAGTTGTTCTTGATACACACACAGCGCGTCTCTGATGTTTCTTTAAAACGAGTCGCTTCTTTACTTCGAGGCGAAGAAGAGTGTTTTCCTTTTTCTTTTTAATTTATACGGGAATTAATCAAAAATACCCACGGTTCATAATTCAAATTAAAAAATATTTACAGTAATAATTTTCAATAAAAAATGATCCGATTTACTGTTTGATAACAAAATTATCCTTGAATTCAAAAATAAATATGCACGAGAGTAATAAATAGTGCCACGTCGCACTCTCTATGGTGCGCTTGGGCGTGCCCCAGCGCGCCATGGAGAGTGCGACGCGGCACTTTTCATGGCTCGCTGGGGTGCGCCCAAGCGCGCCATGGAGAGTGTCGCGTGGCACCCTGTGAGTAGTGCCACGTCATCCAAAAATAATTTTTTTAATATTTTATTTATTTTATTTATAAATAATTAGTTAATTGAATTTACTATATTATATTTGTAATAGATTATGTATTT
>JAVXUL010000008.1:13950104-13962480 GCA_035590515.1 Trichilia minutiflora | reverse complement strand
TATTTAATTATTAAAAATTTAATTAATTATTATTTAAATTTGAATATTTATTTATTTTGTATGATTATTCATATTTTAAAGTTAATTTGGTAGTTTTTAAAATATTTTGGATCAAAATATAAGATTTTTAAATTTTTTTTTAAAAAAGGATCAAATTATAAAAATTATAAAGTTTTTAATTTAATTTTTAATTTTTAAAAAAATAAAATCGGTATCCGATTTAAATCGGATACTGGTCCGATTTAAATCGGGTATCGATCCGATTTAAATAGAGGATCAATTTTTGATCCCCAATTTAAATCAGACCGAATACCAATTTAACTAAAAAAATCGATACCCGATCCGATTTCACCTCTACCGTCCAACAGCATAGAATGGAGTATAATGAGCTTAATGAATAGCCTGGGGTTTTAGGCACGGGGTACCTCTTTCATTACTTAATACACCCCTTTTCACTTAACAAAAGATCTTGCTTTATTCAATCAAATTATAATTTAATGCATATGTAAACACACAAAATTCTAAATATAAATATAAAACATATAATAAAATTAATATATATAGTAGTACACACGTTGTTTGTACCCCAATCCCAACGGCAACCGGTTCATTTTCTTCTTCTCTTGTTTAGTTTTTTTTCCAAGTCTGTTACGTGTTTTGGTTAAAGTCACGGTCTACTGAAGTTAAGTTCAAAGTATAGTGGGTCAACAAATACTTGCATACGGCAAGACAAAAAATATTGTAATGTTACGCTAACTTTGGTTTTAGAAAATTAGTTAATGATGCGAGTACAGTTCAACGTATAATGGAAACCTTACTACTCTTAACTTTAGTTTTAATAAAATTATTTATGTTTTCGTTGTCACACAAAGATATTACAAGATACTGGTAAATATTTTAATTTCTAAATTTTTTTTGGGTGCCTTTCAATCTTAATAAAACTGTATCATAGGTTATATATTAGACAATTGAATTAATACAACTTATATATAGCTTAAAAATCTAGGAATATTGGTGCTAATAAAATCAACAAAAAGAAAAGAAAAATTAATTGAATTCGTGAAATTGTCTGAATTGAAATGAATAAATAATTATTTTAAGCGCGTTTCCGTTGTAAATTAATGTATTTCTCTAACGTCGTATCCTAAGAAGCGGGATCGCCGCCCCATGAACTTTCCCACAAACAAGAAGCACACAACCTGAAAGTTGAAACTTTCCCTCGTTTTCTCAGAATTATCCTAAATTTTCTCTCCCCACAAACACTCCCTATATTCTCGCCCACCAAAGAAAAAACTTTTCTACAAAGCCCCGTAATACTTCATTAAAATGAGTTCAAAAACAAAGATCGAATCGAGAAAAAATAAAAATGGAAGAAGCGGTAAGTTCTTTCTATGCTTTAGGCCAACGGTGGTAGATGTAAACATGAATAACGGCGGTTTGGTGATGCCGGTTCGTGGTTGTACAGACGGATCAAGTGAACCAGATTTTACGTACGGTGAGATGGGAGATAAACCTCGTGTTGCTTTAACTCGAGTGTTGCCGGCAGCGGCGACTTCGGCTGTGGCCGCTTCTCTGTCTGGAGACGATGATGATAAGAATATGAAGGAAGAAAACGGTGTTCAGATGAAGACAAAGAAGAGGAAAAAAGTCAGTAGCCAGAGGCTTTTGGGTATCATAAAGGCAGTTCTGTTTGAAACTTCCATGGTTAGTTCATCATTTTTCTCATGATTGTTTTATTTTTTCTGTGTTTTTCCGCTTTCAGTTCTCTGTGAAATTTATCGTTAATTTACAACAATAATTATATACGTGTTCTTTCTTTTTAGGCATTTAAAATCTTAACATGGTTGTGTTTGTATACTGATCAACGTTCAGGGTTTGAATTTTTTCATTACAATAACTGAATTTCTTACTTCCAGCGTGCTGATAAATTTTGTTGTCTAATGAAGAATCTCGTTGGTTGATTAATACTGAAAAACATTTTTCTTTTAAATTTTTACTTTTTCTGTAAATTAGATTGACTTGTTCTTTGTTTTTTGATCATAACCAAATTTCTCTCTCATTAAACAGGCCAAGAAGATCAGAAAAAGAACATTACAGCGGAAGAAGCGCCAACCTGGAGAGCCATTGAATGAAAGTTCATTACATAATGAGGTTGACTATGGAAGTATTTTATCAAACACTTCTTCCTCCTTAAAATCCTCTTCAATCATCACATCAAGTTCAGTGTGTCCTTCATCACTTTCGTCCAATTCTTATTCCGACAGATACAAGTCATTTCCATCAAACACATTCGAGAGAAAACAGAAACAGGACAATGTTGGAATTCAACAGCATGGAAAACTTGGTTGCAGTCCAAACATTGGTTTATGTTTCATTCTCTTTAGCCTCTTGGTTTTGGTTTTTTGGGGTAAGGTCTGTGCCATATTCTGTACTTCCACTTGGCTTTTCTTCGTGCCTCGTTGGACTATTGGCAAAAACTCATCAGGAAATATGGCTGCTGATTCTCTCCGGCTTGATTCTGACGAGTATAAGAAGAAAATCATCATGGAAGGACTACTGAAAAGGAATCATTCCCGTGGTTTATAGCCATTTTCACAAAGTAAATGAAGTGTAGTAGTACTGCCGTGCTCGTGAAGTTTTCGGGTATGATCAGATAAAAAGGAATTAGGAAATTTATTTGATTTGATTTGATGCAATTTTGACAATGTGATGCAATTTATTTCCAAGGAAATGGAAATTGTACAAACGATTATATTACAGAGGAAACAATTTGATATGGTGTTGTAACAAATTCCGGTATTACACGTTATGTTTTATTGTCATTTTTGGTGTCTCATAAATCATGATTAAATTTGCTTAGAAATTTTGAGCTCACTGAAAATTAGCTTGGTTGTCGCCATTCTGTGAAGGAATTTTACATGCATTAGTTATGAAATTCCAAAAACATACTATACACACATAAAGGAACAAATAAATAAATATAATCATTTGGAAATATTTTTCATTTGTAAAAATCCAATAAAAGAATTTATGAAAAATTAAAAAAGCGAACAGAGAGGGATGGGGTGATCTTAATACCACTTTAAAACCCATTTATCCAAACAAGGTTTCTCCCCAGACGATGGTGAGCATCGAACTGTTCCTTAGGCCCAACCACTTCCCTTACCAACTCATTTTCACCTTACAAGAAGTTAGAAGTTAGAAGATAGAAGTTAGAACCCAGTTCACGGCCAACACCGGCGCCAACAAATCCCTTCCTTATGGCCCTCCCTTCTCAAAGGAAAAATCCCAGAAAAACCCAAACAACTACAACTGCGACAAGAAAATGAAACGAAAACCCTTTTGGACGAATCCCAGTTCACCTTTTCGACATCGGTGCTCTTCGCGTCCCTGCAAAAGACTGTTATGCTCTCGAGTCCCGCCTCCGTGGCCACCTCCTCAACTGGGCACGCGGCCACAACATTTCCCGTGTCCCAGGTAAGGAAATCGAAACTAAATTCATTAATTTGCTAGGAGATGACAATGATAAAAATGTAGATTCGGTTGAGTTGAGAAATCAGCTGAATTCGTATCTATATACGGAGAAGTTGGTTAAAAGTTTCAACGTTCGTGGGTTCGTTAAGTTTGGAATTTAGCAAGGATTTCACGGCCAAGACGGAGGAAAAGGAAGGACAAGAAGGAGGAGGGAATTGGAAAGAAATAAGAGGTTTATTTGGCGGAGGTTGTTGAGGAGGAGGGAAAAGATATGAGAGGATTGTTGGGGGAGGAATTTAGAGGGGGAGAGAAATGGACGGAGCAACAAGAGTATTGCTCTTGGACAATAAGTTAATTCATAAGGATGTTGAGGAGTTTCCTGAAGCAATCAAGGCCTCTGGTGAGTTCTTTTTGGTTTTCAATTCCCTTTCAGTTTAGTTTAATAGTAGATTTGATTTATAATCCTGACACAATTCATTTGTTTGTTCTAGAAAACCTGAGATACTGAAATGAAAATATGTTCCAGTTGGGAGTTTTAAGAAACAATTTTTGGACGTAATAAGATGGTTAACAGTAGTAAAGTTTATTTTTGCTCAAGATTGTCGTCAATATTATATCCAGGTTCTTTTGAAAATTGCTTTTAGATTGCGACCTGGAGATTGACTTAATTTTTGTGTGCTATATGTTATAATGTTGGGCAAAAAATTTTATTGTACCATACTCAAACTGGCCAAGTTATTCTGCTCACATCATCGCCAAGCGTGAAAATTTTCTGATGGAAACTTTTTGGTTTATTTTGCATGTTGTTTTCAATAATCATTTGAAGAGCTCCTGGTACATTTTTATTTTCACCGAGCTTTATTTGTTTTGTTATGCCATTGTTTGATGGTGAGGTTTAATCGTTTTTTCATGCCATTATCTGAAAATTCATAAGGTTTAATGAGTATCCTTATTTATTTATTTTGAAGTAGAGATTGTTCTGATACTGTCATCCTATTACTCAGGGTGTACTGGAAGAAAATGCTTGGGAAAATACAATGCCAACTTTAGAGCTTGTCAGATGCAGGCTGACTTTGTTTTATGATTACAGGCAGATGAGTGGGGTATTTTATGTGGCTATTCAATTTCTGTTATTTCTTGATCCTTTTTTCATTGTTTTTTTTTCATTATTTTGTGTTTGCATATTATCCTATCATTTACGGTTCTGTTGTCAGTTTGTCTAAGTGAATTCACTTGTTGAAGTCCAGAAAAAAGGAACAAAAGAAAAAGGAATGACTGTCATCTAAAGGAAAGATTTGTATATGCCCCTCAAATTATGCCCTTGATTTTCCAGCTCTATGTGTCTTGCATGGGTGATATCTTCTTCCTTGTTTTAGTCCCCAACTTCACTTCTCTTTTCAGTGTTTGTTTGTTTCTGTGTACCAAATCGACTTTGAAAGTTTATATTTGACTGCTCTGTTACTGCATTGGTGACTTTTGTTATTTGTTAATAATTAGCAGGGAGTAAAACTAATCTGGTAGCATCTTTTATAAAATTTAAAAGCTGGTGTAGCCCTGCACCTGGAAACCATACACATTTGGCTCCAATATAAAAATATATTCATATGATTGGTGGTTCAATTTGGGTTGAAACTTGAACTGACTCAATCCCTGCACATTTTATCCGAGCTGATCAGCTCCAATTTGAGTTGGCTTGGTACAGCTTTAGTTGGTTTCAGTTTAACACTTGTAATCCAATTGACTCTGTTTTTGGTAGTAGTTCCTCTCAAAAATGGATCTGAATGCATGCCCCTATTTATAAAGACTGAACTATTAAAGAATTCTCCGTAAATTGCAGCTGCTGCTTTTACCCAGGGTGGTTCTCTCATATCCATCCCTTCTTGCTGGCCCCTGCAGTGACTCAGCTGCTGGGAAGGTATATTATTGAACACACATATATGTTAGAGGGACTGGTAGTATTAAGCTGAGAGTTTGAAATGTTGATTAGAAACCCATAGTTACATGCAGATATTGGAGGCCTTGCTACCAAAG
Source organism: Trichilia minutiflora (assembly GCA_035590515.1). Lineage (NCBI taxonomy): Eukaryota > Viridiplantae > Streptophyta > Magnoliopsida > Sapindales > Meliaceae > Trichilia > Trichilia minutiflora. The sequence continues at coordinate 13,956,975 of JAVXUL010000008.1, read as the reverse complement.
GGTACGATTGTCCCTTCCGCTTTTGATACAGTTGGGCATATTGCACATTGCACATCTAAACCTTAGCGATGAACATCAACCATTTAAATATTGTCTAGCAAAGGTACTGAGCTGTAGTCGTATTATTCTTTCCATTTTGCATATGTATTACCGGTTTGGCAGGTGAAATTAAATTCTTACTTCTAACAATAGAAAATTTCCTTGTTTTTCAGGTAGTGCTGGATAAAAATAAACTAAAAATACAGACAGTTGTCGATAAGATCAGTGCTATTCACAGTGACGACAGAACCAAGGAGCTTGAGGTTCTAGCTGGAAATCATTCCCTTGTGACCATTGTAGTGGGAAATGGATTGCGCCTCAATGTTGATTTATCTACAGTATATGTTCTCCTTTCCTTTAGAGCTAACGAAAAGTTCAGCTGAAATTTTCTAGTTACCACTTTCCCTTGCGAGTAATTGTATGATATCAGGACTCAAAGGTTGCAGTGAATTCTTGTTGCAAAGCATATGTGTCTGGCTACAGGAATCGTGTGTTATTCCTTTTTATGACTTATGCCCCTGACATGACAGTCATAGGTTCATAGCTGTTACTTGATTTATCACTTTTGTGGTCACTGTGTTTGACAACCAGAGTAGATGTTTTATGTCACAGTAATATAATATAACAGAGAGCGTGAGTCTAATCTTTGGATGCTTTTAATGGCATCACATATCTGTAGCTCTCAGAGGACTGAGCTTGTACATAGGGTATCAAGGACTAAGAGACATGAAGTTCTGCAACTGTATATTTGTTACGGTCTCTTCATAACTGTTTGAGTGAAGTAACAAATGGCCTCTTGTATCTCTTGTATGAATTTGTGTCAATAAGAGCCTCTATTATCAACCTCCGCTAGTACAATAAAAAGTGAAGACAGTGAGATCTTATGAATCCTTCTTTTTTCTGCAGATATTGGAATACTAAGCTTGCAACTGAGAGACAAAGGCTTTTGAGTGGCTTCAATCACAGTGATTTTGTTTGTATGTTTGTAGGTTGACCTTATTTACCTTTATTTCCTTGAAATTACCATTGCTAGACTCTACTATTTGGATACATTGCCATGGTATATACTTTATTTTTTAAAATTTGTTGTTTCAGTGACTTCCTTCTCTAATCTTACAACGTGCAGAAACTTGAGCATGATACTAGGACAGTTTGGGGTATGATCGAGACACTTCTGTTTGAGCAGCATACTAGGGCAGTTTCTTTTTATCTTATTAAGAGAAAGAAACCATACCATCATACCGCTTAGTGCTTAGAATGAAGGATCTTGTATGTTGATTCCTAGGTCTATAACATGGATGGAAGGAGCTTCGTTGGTGCTCTGTTTGCAAGCCATGAAGCTCAGTCCATTAGACAAGTGGTCATGAATTTGCCAAATGATGCTGCAGAGTATCTAGGTATGTTGCGGTATTCCAACGCTGAACATGTCTATTCTGACCCTAGACTTTTTGTCAGTATTTTTAACCTTGTGAGTACATTTTAAAAGGAATATGTGTTCTTGTCTCAGTTACTATATATATACAAAATTCCTTTGGTTACACATGAACTATAATCATGGATGATAGTATGTTAAGTATGAAGTTTTTCATTGAAATTTTACTAGTAGAATTACATGAATTATGGAAACTTATTTATAATTTTGAGTGCAAGAGGCTTGGAATACCAAGTTGGATTTCAGATTTTTGCCTTGCACAATCTTAGTGCTGAAAAGATTAGGTAACATTCTGTAACTAGTGGACGGGTGACTATTGGGCGACCTGTAAAGTTGATCAGGATAATTGTTGCTTAAAGTTATGAAAAACTTTTGTTACTCTGGTATTTAAATTTTCAAACTTTATGGACAGATGCATTCTGAGGAATATACAAAGACCCAGAGATGCAATATTGAACTTTCCAATGATTAATTTTTATGGATTTTCTAAAGCTCAAGATCTGGAGTTTGACTTTCATGAGGTTTACTATTGACTTTTATCTCTGTGTCTGTGGATTAGTTGAATGTTCCAGTTAATAAGTTCCACGGTCTGTGTCACTGCAGCGCATAAGAATTGCTGTCAGAGGTTGCAGTTAATTTAGAGATGCATAAGGTATGCCTTGTTGCCCCAGGAAAATGGATGATGTGTGCTTCATGTATCCTCCCCGAGTGTAGCATTGGCAAGAAAAGCTAAATATGTAAGTACAACAAATTAAAGATAGGGAGTCATAAGAACTAGGCTTGAATCATAATATTCAATTCATTCAGTTATCATATTGTAATTTATTTACTTCATCAACTTCCAATTGTTCTAATTCATTGTTGATTAAGAGAAATTGCAGAAAAGTTTATGAGAACCTGTGGGGAAGTTGAAGAAACTTTATGCAGTATTGGTGGCTTGATTCTTTTTTTATATAGCAAGCATACTGATCTCTGGCTAGAATCAGTGTTTTTTGTGGTCATTTGACCTATACTAGGTAAGAAGAAGAAAAATTTTGAGGGATAACAAAAAGTTATCAAAGTGAACGAGTTAATGTTTAAACCTCTTTTTGTTTAATCTTCTAATCAGTACCAGGCTTGCTTAAGAGGCTTTGATGTTTGAATTAATTCATCTGTTATGAAATTATAGAAATTATTTCTGAATTTTGAATTAATTCATCTGTTAGGGAATTATAAAAATTCTGTTCTAATATAATCAAAGTGCATCACGTTGAGTTTAACTTACTGGGCAATGCTTTTGTTGGTTTGATATTTTGTTCTTTCAGCTATACTTTGTTACTAGAGGTTTACTGAAACAATATCATAGGTGGATAGTTGGCTTAGGGTTCAAATTTTCTGTTCTGTTAAGGAACAATTAGGATAACTTTCAGGAGATGAGGCTTAATATTTCAATAGAGAGGGGATGGAAAAGGAATTTAATCTGTTGGAGAAGGCTGCATTGTATTGTGATTGTTCTAGTGATAATCAATTAGAAAGATACTGGAGATTTCTCCAGTCTTGTTGAGAATTATGAACTTTGGCTTCAGATTTTGTATTGAATTTTCAAATCAGTTGGAAAGAAGTTTGTAGGAATGAATTTTGTATTTTGTTTGAATCTTTCAGCAGTTGCTTCTGAATATTTTTGCTCATTGCATGGGACACTTTGATTGAAATGCCAAACCTAAATCTGCAAGGAGAGTTGACCTGATAAGAAATTTTTTTAGCCTTCAGATGCCTAAAATCCTGATAAATGAAAAGGCAAACAAGAGAATGGATACTCCTTGCAAAGAAGAAAAGGAGAAAGAACTGAATTATGGAATATTCTAATATTTATTTAATTTTTTTATGGTGGCCCCCGCTGAGAGTCTCTGTTGACAAGCCCAGACATCTTCCAGACATATCTTGCCTTTATGTCTGAAACTTTGTTTTGTACTGAGTTTTGGTTTTCTGTAATACAAAACAACTAACAGATGATGGTGACCTTTTCATGCATGCATTACACCAATGTGTAAATAAATGCGAGACAACCCCCGAATATTTGTTACAGATTTGCCTCGTTTGGACGGCTCAGATCAGTCGCTACGCCAGCATCCTGCACGCTGTTGATCCTGTCCCTTGATAAAATCTTCCTACTGAAAGTGCATACAGATGTTTGTGGTGTCCCTTCCTGAGGGCCGAATGGGAATTGTGGGATTGTGGGAAAGTGAGAGGAAATCTCAGTTGAGATTGTGATCTGAATAATTATGTTTTATCTTTCTCTGTGTGGTCCATGTATGTATGTATTTATGTTGTGATAATGAATGTGGTTTCTGGTATTTATCTAGGTAGGATGGAGATGTGATAGAGAGGGAGATGGATCTTTTGCTATTTTGTCTTAAAATGGTTCCATCTTTCACAAGTTGTATAAAAGCCAGATATTACAGTTACTCGAACATCTGGTTAACTTTTAGCAATCTCACTAGGAAAAAACAATAACAGCAACAACAAAAACGTTTCCTACCATTTACCCACCTACTGGCTTATTTCTACCCACTAATTGTTTGCAACAATCACATAATATGGTCATCAGTCTCTGTTAAAGGGTTATGTTAAGGTATAAAATATTTTTATATATTTTTAAAATTTTTTTGTTGTAATTTGCAATACTTTTGGCATAACTTTTCAATTCTTAGAAATTTAAACAAAATACAATAAAAAGTTGAGAGTTTTAAGAAAAGATTAAAATATCGTAACTAAAAGAATAATAACAGAAAAAGGGGAAGAGAACTACTTTTTGGCTGAAAGAACTGTAGCCTTGTTCCTGTTTTAATGGGTTTTTAAGAAATTTTTAGCTCTTGAGTAGTTGAGTTTGATGCATACAAAATGGCAGATGTTTCTGTCTCTATTGCAATTTTCCAAGGCATTTGAATGGCTGGTCTAAAAAACCTATATAGATTGGTCCATGATTTCTTCCTGTTGCAAGAAATATATAATGTAATATCATTCCTTTTAAAATAAATAAATAAAAATAAAAATAGAAATAGAAATAAAAATGAAAGAAATAATCCTCAAATCCCGAAAACGCCTAATCGTTCCCTGCAGGGCACAATCTGCTACCCGGAAACTAAGAATCCCATTGTGTCTGTCCAAACACTGCAATCCCACTTTTCTCTCTCTCTCTCACACACACACTACATTTAGATCCAAACTTACACGTGCCAAACCTACTCACTACCAACAGAGCACATCCATTTCTGGAGACCTCATACTTATTTGCCACGTGTCATATGGACCACAAAAGCATGTGGGCCCCCATCCATCTTATAATTATGATGATTCATTATAATTCTTAGGTTTTGGTTTATGACGTTAAGGATATTATTCAAGCTGGCTTGGAAGATTGAATGATTCCTATAAATAATATTTGATTTTACTGTTTCTTATAATTTACAAAAGAAAAGTGATAGGATGAACTATCAAGGACTTACGAAAATAACAACTTTGAGCCTTTGAGCCCCCTTTGTGCTTACATGGCCAATTTCTACTGACTGAATTTGTCTGAGGACGGCGCTAGGTAGTGATCAGACAGACGCTAACCTAACACCACCACCACATGGCACCTTTTGATGTTTAATGTTTTGGGGTTACGGAAATGGAGTAAACTTCAATCTCCAGTGTATCCATATTTGTAGGCCACTTCTGTTACAGGAGAAAAAAGAGAATTAATACTGAAGATACGATGGAGATGGAGATCTTCAATTCACCAGACTCCTATTCGTAATTCATACACATTAATTGGTTTGATCATGCTATTTGGATTTAGTAACACAATAGTTGGATGTTACACTGGTTCCGTTATTGGATTAGTCACATAATGGTTATTTTCTTTTACACATGTTTTTTTTGAATAATAATCCCTAATATCTAACACTACTTGTAAGATAATTCTTGCTTAATAATTCATACTATCTTCTCATATCATGCATTCTTATGACATGACATGAGATGCAATGATCCTAACTTCATGTAACTCATTTTAACGATGATAAGGAACATAATATCAATATACAGACATGAACTTGATTAAAATTTGAATTGCATGTATGTGATGGTGACAAAAATAACGATAGAGATATCATGTTTAGATATAGATAGCATGGATTCTTGTAATATACATAGAAATATATACAAGACTTTGGGGTTTATCATGTTCTTCTAACAACTCTCTCGGGAAGAATTTGAGTATATATAGATTCCCAAGTAAGGTGACCAGTACTCATACTATTGATAAGAAAAAGGATAGAAATAGATATAATCATTTGTATTTATAGCTTCTTTTCTATTGTTATTGTTGACAAAATGATGGCATAGACACGTGAAATGTTGGCCATTATGTTTCAAGAAATTAGGATAGATCATTCAAATACGACAGTATACTTGAAAAGCCTTAAAGACTACTATAGAATTAAAAAAATAATTTTTTTTATTCACAATAAAATATGTTATTGAATATGCTCGATTCAAGATGACTGTTTGATAATTAAAGTGATTTCGTATTTAAAAGAATGTGTTGATATCGTATATAATTAAATGTTTAAAAATTAAATATAAGAAATTTTTTTATTTTAAAAAAATTATTTAATTAAATTATATCACGATTAAATTACAAAATCAAGATAATATGCATTTAATAAAAAATCTATACAAAATTTTGAAGCATTAATAACATAGTACGTTAATTAAACATTAAATAATTAATTACATAGAGTTCAAAATTACATATTCTCTTGAGAGAAGAAATTGCCATTTTAGAAGGTACTACATGGAGTCAGCTTTTTGCATATTTCCACAAATACAAAGGTATCATTGCCAGCCTACACCATAGGCAGATTCACATCTTCATCACCAAATCTTACTCTATATGATTGCTCCAATCCATTTTGGACCCACCACATGATCATATGCATAAACAAACAGAAATATCATGGCCGCTAATAAATCTGTGTCAATTGATTATTTTCCTAAGAAAATTTAAAAAAGAAAAAACTTATGATTTTTTGATAATTTTGATATTAACTGATAGAGCCCCATAATTTGCCTATTTGCTTATTGCTCATGCCCTTTGGCTCAGAACAACTGAACAACCCTAGTAGAATCAATGACTTATGAGTCATAACTCATCAGGGATATTGACACGTGTCGGGTGTCATTCTATTATACCCCTTTGTTGCCTTTTTCTTGGGCGCGTACTGTACATATAAGATTTCTTTAATTGTAATTGGTAATGAATCACACGCGCTAGAGAGGAAGTCGAGATTACTATTGCTGGAATTTCTCACTGGAAAAGATAGGTGATACGTTCAATCCCGTTTTCCTATTGCCATGCAAACCTCTCTTTCCGTT
>JAVXUL010000008.1:13896445-13908085 GCA_035590515.1 Trichilia minutiflora | reverse complement strand
CGGTCAAAAACGGTTAAAAATGGTGAAATATTTTTATTGTTTTACTGTTTTCGATTTTAACTAAAAACGAAAACGTTTTCTTGTGAAAAACGTTAAAAACATAGTTTTTACTGTTTAAAAACGCGATTTTGATAACAATGACTATAAGTATGGAAAGAAAATAAAATAATAAATTCAAAAATTAACTTATAGATTATGTAAAAATATACCGTAATAAATGCCATATATAAAGTGCCATGATGTTATATATGGTGCCTACTTGTGGGACATATATAATTCCAATTTTCCTGATACAAATAAGATTCACAAGATAATTGAACTCTAATAATATCAATTTTTATATGGATGAATTTGTATAAAAATTTATGTAAATAACAATAAAATACATATGGGAATCATATAACACTGCTGTATTTAGATTTGGGTTAGTGTAGCAGTGAAGAATTCCTTGTAGAATTTTGATTAAACTCTTGGAATTAAAATCCTAATCTTGTAAGGACTATGTTTGCTTGATAAATGTTAAATCTTGGAACTTGCATCCTGTCTTCTGCCACCCCATTAATACCCTGCACTGAAAAGATTGAATTCTTTGTTCTTCGATCATCGATTTGCAATTTGTTTTCTGGCAAACCGTCAGCAATGTAGAGATCGAATAAGCTGTCTTCCTGATTCTATTCTTCATCTCATTCTCTGCTTTCTTCCCACAAAAGATCCTGTAACGATTGCACTTCTGTCAAAAAAGGTGGAAAATCTTACGGAAGTCTCTAAGTCTCTTCCTTATTATAATTTCAGTCGAATCGATTGGCCAAATAATAATACTTTTACGAAATTCATGTATTATTTTCTGCACAAGCATGGCAATAAATCTAATATAATTAGATTTCGAATTTTTTTGCCGAGATGATAAATGGGATGCTTATTAGATTTGGACTACTCCTTTATTAGTTTCTGGGATTCAAGCGCTTGATCTCTACACTTGTTTTCCAATCTCTACTAGTTTACCCTCGTGTTTAATTACTTGCAATTCTTTGGAGACATTCAAATTCAGTGGTCCTATTTCCTGATGTTTCCTCTTTTCAAAGAATATGAAGAACATGCAGTTACGGGGAATAATTTTGGCCAAAAACTTTACGAGTCAACTGCTCAAAAACCCGAACCTTGAAAATTTATTTTTTAGCAATTGCCTTGTTGAAGAAATTTTTCATGTTCAGTCTTTTTGACGAAGTTTAGAGAATCATCTTGCTTTAGGGTATTTTTCCCGGTTGTAAGTAGCGGATCTTCTCGTGGGTTTTAAAAGTACTTGGGAGTAGTTACTACATTCATTCGACTGCCTTCTAATGTCAAGATTCTACACCAATGCAACAAATGTATTAAGGTATGTACAATATTCCTTCATTCTTTTACGATTTATTCATTATTATTATAAGATTAGATCCTCTCCTGTCCTGGTATTTTCCATTCTTGATTTTAAGAATCTAGTGACACATAAGTGATATTGTGTGGTTAAAATTCTATTACTCAACTACTTTAAGCAACTAATTTGAGCAGAAAAAATAAAGAAGAGTAGCCAATATTTGTCAAATTCATTGGGACAGATTTTGACTGTATTTATCTCTGTCTCCTTCATTTTTTGTAATTTGCAAAATAGGAAAAAAAAATCAATGAATCTCAAGCATATTATGCTAAGGAATAAGGGTTACCTATTTGTATGATTTGAGCCAAATCATTATGCTAAGGAACCAAATTAAAGTCGGGATATTTTTAGATTTGAGTCTTGAAACAATCAATTACAGTAAAAAAATGTTGAACCTGAAAAAAAAAAGAAGACAGAACAGGACCCTAGTTCATTGTAATATGCTTATATATATATATATAATTTTATAAATAATAAAAATGTATTTTTTTGTTATATATAAGATTTTGGTGGGTATCTTTAGTTTAAAATCTTAGAGAATAGAGAGCTAGTTAATTTGGATTATTTTATAGTGATAATTAAAAGAAATTAAAAAAAATCTTAGTTGAAATGCCAAAAAAATTGCTTACACAATTTTTTGCATTAATTAACTAACTTATTTAATTATTACTTTTTTTCTTATTACAACTTATTAAGAGATTTATTAATATTTTTCAACGTGAAGCATTTGGAGGTTTATCTAAGAGTTTTTTTTTTCTTTAATACTCAAAATTTAGGTAACTAATTGTTTTTTAACTAAATAAATTTTCAAAGAGACTTTTTACTTAGTAAAAGAAGTAATTTTTTTAAAATCTAAATCTTAAAATTCTGAAATTTTTTATGATATCTATCTATCTATCTATCTATCTATCTATCTATCCTTACCTAATTAATTTATTTACATCCTTATCTATATAAAAATCTAACAATTCTTTTTATTTAAAAAATACGTATTTTTATTAAAAAATTACACAATTTAATAAAATAAAATAATTTAATTATTATTTTTTATTTTTTAATTATCTAAATACTAAAAGTTATTTACCTATTTTTGTCAAGGAAATTACTATTTGTTATGTCATTTCATACACCGCATATTGAGAACAATCATCCAAATTCAGATTAAACGTAAAATGTCACAGAGTGGTTTATAACTTGACATTGTTGATGCGCAACAGACAACTTATACTCGTTGTAAATTTAAAATTAATTAAAATATTTTTAAAAGAAAAATGCGTAATGTATGTAAAATTGTATTTTTTTTGCCATTGGAAGTGGATTAGCTGCCCAATGCATTTCACGCAGCCCAAAATTAACATCTATGGAAATTGATAGGAGTTCAATATCCTTATTAAGATGCATATAGAGGTGTATAATATACCAATTTAAATCCAAAAAAAGGGTATTTTTACCAAATATCATTAGGAAATTGATTACTTAAGCTTGATATTCCAGATATATTCCTCATGATTCACGGCTATTAAAGTGGAGGTGGAGCATATATAATATTGCTTATTATATATTTAAGCGGTTTTGATTTTGTACACCACAACTTATAATCCATATTGAAAAAATGATACCTTAAATACCTTTGTTCAAGTTTTTCCTGTTGAAGGCGAGCATATTTTATGAATAAAATAGGAACCATATTCTCGGCTCCAAAAATAAGAGTGAGCATATGATATATATATCCAAACAAACACTTCTAATATTCTATAATGTATATGTTTTCCCTGTAAGACATTTCTTTTTTCAATTTAGCTAATGAAAAAGTGATAATGCACTCGTCTACAAATTAAGTAAAATATATTTAGATTATTATTTTAATTAAATAATGTAAATAAAGCTTAAGATATAACTTTCAAATATTACTGAATAATATATCGACCCAAATAATTTAGTAAAACATATTAGGATTATTGTTTTAAATAATTAATGTAAATAAAAAAATATAAAAAAATATTCAGATACTTGGACATATATATAGCAAACTATACTATTTTTGCAAGCTCAGGAAATATGAAATATGCATACATATTATGCAAAGCAGTACATAAGTAGCAGCAATGATACTAAGTCGATAAGTCGTCAGACAAATTTCTATGCCATTCCATTAAGATATGAAACACAAATAAGAATGATATCATATTAAATTTAAGAAAATCTAACTATGAAAAGTTGTTTACCTTTCTTTATCAAATAAATTAGTATTTTGTATGCCATTCTATGCAATCAGCCCTTGAAGACAGGGATATCTATATTATTAATCTTATAATCAACACCAAATTCTTGACTCTTTTGCTCTCCTTGTCTACTAGGGGTTTGTAGAAATTAAATCATTCTCTAATGAATCACTCTTCGTATACCAGTGAATATTACTAGGAGATGTATTGCACAAAATTAATTAAAATTATCTTACATTAATAATATATACGTGTACATAATACACCAAATCAAATTCCAAAAAAAGTATTCCAAATCAAATTGCTTCATATTCCAAATAATCCTTGTGGTTCACATTTATAAAATCAAGTGGTATAATGAGGAAAAAAAGAAGAAAAAAAATGAAGGAAGGGGAGAATAAGAAGAAAGAGAAAGAGAAAGGAGAAGTAGAAACATATAGAAATCTTCGAGAACAACCTAGTGTTTTAATTAGTTGAAGTGCATGTTTTCTACGTGTAGCTACCACTTAATTTATGGCACGCGTTGGACACACCACATATAAAAATTCAATTTGTAGAAGCTCTTGATGAATTCTTTGGTTGTCAATAGTATTACAATTTTTTTTTTCTTTTCAGCGCTCATTTATAAATGAGATGATTAGAGGTATTGACACATTCCCAATGCGATTAACTTTTTAATTTTTTGTAAAATTAAATTGAACTGAATATTTTATTTTTTTTTAAATTAACACCGATAAAATTGAATATACAATATAAAAAGAAAATTAAATTGAATTGAAACGGTTTGGTTCAATTTTTTTTTATTTTCTAGTTTTTTAATTTAAAATATTTTTAAAAGAAAGGAGACGAATCACGTCGAGATTGACAAATTGTTAAGAGATGGTTTCATTTGAAAGGTGTTTTATTCATATTAGGGACAAATATCGGCACAATGAAAAATCTAATAAAAAGTGGAAGATATGCGTGTATTTGATTGACCTCAATAAAACCTGCTTCAAAAATAGTTTTTCTTTATGGTGAATAGACTAGTTAGTGGATGGCGGGACACTAACTCATGAGTTTCATAGACGTGCTCTCCAGCTACAACCAAATCAAGATGCATGCCTCTGATTAAGAGAAAACCATCTTCATTACAAACTAACGCCTCTACTACTATCTAGTCATACCATTCAGGCTAAAGAATACGGGGACAACTTTTCAGAGACTAGTCAGCCAGGTGTTTAAATCTCTCATAAAAAAATCATGAAAGTATACGTGGATGACATGATCATCAAGTCTTTGGAGACGGTTAACCGTGTTAAAAACTTGGAGGAGTCCTTCTCCCTGCTCTAAAAGTATTCGATGAAACTTAATATTGAGAGATGCGTCTTTATGGTCAATGAATAGGGAATTGAAGCTAATCTTCTTAAAAAAGTGAAGGCGATCTTGAATTTAAAATCACTTTCAATACACAAGGAGTTATAGAGCCTGCTGAGAGAGAGACGACCCTCAACAAATTCATCTCCAAGTTTACGAACAAATACTTTGAATTTTTCAAGTTGATCAAGAAAGAAAAAGACATCAGGCGGACAAAGGAGTATGAGGCCAACTTTTAAGAATTGAAGAAATACTTAGGGATCACAACAATATTGATGAGCCCATAATATAGAGAGACACTCTTACCTAACAGTGAGCAATCATACCGTTAGTGCGGGGCTCTTAAAAGAGGATCTTGACAAGGTACAAAGATCCATATATTATGTTAGTAAATCTTTTGTAGATGTAGAAATCAGGTACTCATCTTTGAAAAAGCTTCCGTTAACTTTGGTAGTGGTAGCCAAGCAGTTTTAGTAGTATTTTTAGGCTCATCTCATCTTGATATTAATTGATAAGCCCTTAAGACAAATTCTACATTGGTTGAACCTCTCAAAAAGATTAATTAAGTTGTTGATTAAGCTCAACAAATTCAACATCAATTATAAGCTAAGAAAAGTCATCAAGAGATAAACCTTAGTAGTTTTCGTGGTTGAGCAGTCAATTTCTAAGAATTTCACAGTCCGTTGAATTTGTGAAGTGAGTGTAAACGTGGTCGAGATCGTGTCTCAGTAAGAACCACAATCTATTAACAATGAGTTGCTTAGTATTGTGACAAAATAGTCCAACCTCAAAAAATTCGTATAAGCAATCTCGTTGTAAGTAAGCCATCCCTAACCCTAGATTATCCAAGAAGGGAGCATTAGGAACAAACTGGAAAGACCTATGAGTTTATCCAAATCTGGAGACTTGATGTCTACAAGTTGTAGCACCTAAACATAAGAAAAATGAAGAAGACATGGAATACCAACATGCTTAAGCTTTATTACTAGCAATGTTGGCTATCATTGTTATAAATCATGTATCATGATAAATTAATAAAAGTATAAGTTATACACAGTTGTGTCCCACCTTTTTCCCTTATTCTTTGTAAATACTAATACTAATATTAATTTCGATAATGCCTCCGAAAAAAATTAAATTGTTGTTTCAATCTTAAGGTGATTGACTTGATGAAAGATCGAAAAAATCAATTGAACTATTAAGAGTTTAAGAATTCTCGATGGAAAGTCAAATCATTATCTATATTATTAAGGGAGTCACTTTGCCTAGAAAAGCCAAATCAAAAGATTAGGCTATAAGAGAAATAATTAATATAAAGAGATTATTGATTAATAGGATTTTTATTTTTATTGGGAATCAATTAGTAATTGTAGGTATCCCATATTGATCGAATGTTTTAATGGTGGTTTGAAAATTATGCTCGACTCATCCTTGGATTAAAAATGGCCTTGACAAATATCAATACCCCTTTACTGTAAAGACTTAGAAAGATATATCACTAACTGTTATAAATATCAATATCCCTTTACTATAAAAGGGGTTAGAGATAAAAACAAATGATATACATATCCTCACATCTATATTTATAGAATCTCTTTTTCTTTAATTAAAATTTTATTTATCATTTTTTTTATACCCTGAGCTAAACTTAAGTAATGGGTTTTACGCTAAAAGATCGATATTATTCTTAACTTTTTTTTTTTTTTGTAATTTTTGAAAACTAAAAAACAATCGTTGAGATGATTTTATTGACTTGAGGTAAACTCTTTTAAATTTATTAATGATTAAAAGAGATAAAATCTATGTAGTATTTAAAATTTTCCCTCCAAAAAAATTCATATATCGGCATATAGTATACAAGACATTTTAACTCAAGCTAACTAAAAGTATGGAGTTGGTTTCCATCTCATATCTGGCTAAAAGCTGAAGTTGCTTTTGGAGCCCACAACACCAATGACGAAGATCTTTCCCTGTGATTGGACGCTAGCAATAAACGCTATCAACATTTAATGAAAGTATTTCGACACACAAGTTTTTTCCAAAACAAATCATAACACGTAGAAAAACGAAAACAATACTATGTGAAATGACTTGTTTTCACATTGTAGCGGAGTACTTTATAAACGAATGAAAGTATTTTCTTGTTGCTTCTCATAGATGTATAATCAATGGAGAATCTTCTTCTTCTTTACCTCTTTTCTCCATTTTACAAGCATCGAATTGTCATTAGCAGCTAATATCGTAAGGCCAGATATATTTATCCGTGATGGTAAAACATTCAATTTTTCATTTCAAAGTTATGAGCTAGCCTTCTTCCTTCTGGGAAACTCAAATAGGAGATACCTGGGAATCTGATGCAAGAAAACTCCCAAGATCCCAGATAGAGTAGTATGGGTGGCAATTCGAAACAGCGCCCATATCGATCAACTCATTGGTCTCTTAGCCAATAATGGCCTGCCCGGATTGTGTCTGACAACATTTTCAATAGATTGCAAGAACGGAGACACGTTTCTAAAGCTAGCGGGGATTACATTGCTGAAATCCATGAAGGTTTTAAACGACGAGAGTATGAATTATCTTGATGAGTGTGAGGCCGATTGCTTAAACAGGTGTTCTTGTAGAGCTTATGCTAATCCCGACGTAAGTGGAGAAACCGGAGGCTGTTTTATGTGGTTTCTGGACTTGAATGAAATCAGAAAGCATCAACAATATGACATCAGAATAGGTAATTATTTTCTTATATATTCACTGCTCAACTCTTTTCATTTTTACGAAAAGAGGGGAAATGATAAAATGGATATCAAATAAACTGACAACAACGAAAACTAAGTTTCTTATGTTTTACTTATCAATTTGCAGGTTTGTTCTTTTCATCCATTTTATAATACAATAAATTGCATCCACTTTCTTCAATTAGTTTCATAATAAACAGTTCTTAACCGTTTTCTTCCTTTCGATTGTTCTAGGATCAAATTCGAATGAGAAGAAAAGACAGATAACCATATTAGTTGTTTCAATCATTTCTGGCATATTTCTCTTGGGTACGATGATTTTCTACATAGTTGGGAAGAAAACACGGACAAAAGGTGAGAGTACTATGCATCCAGGCTTGCTGCTTCTGAATATAGAAACGTCTTAACGTAGACAAATATTTTGCAGAGATACTATTACTGAAATGTCTTTTCTTATCGAATCATTAGTACATTTCACAGGCCAGAAAAACAGAATGGCGGACCTTGAATTACCTATGTTTTATCAGTCTACTATTAGGACTGCCACTAACAATTTCTCTGAAGAAAACTTAATTGGAGCCGGTGGCTTTGGCCCTGTTTACAAGGTAATACTGTTTACAACTTTTACCGCTGTCGGCTAAGAGATTTCTAATCCTTTCATTGCATCTAGTCAGTCAAAATTTAGTAAAAGAAATTCAGGGAAATCTTTTCACTGGAGAGGAAGTAGCTGTGAAAATGTTGTCAAAGAATTCTAGACAAGGTAATGAAGAGTTCAGGAACGAAGCAATCTTAATAGCAAAACTTCAACACAAGAATCTTGTAAAACTGTTGGGAATCTGTATTCAGAGGGAAGAAAGGCTGCTGATCTACGAGTACCTGAAAAATAAAAGCTTGGATTATTTTATCTTCGGTTTGAGCTCTTGCCCTTCAAGAATTTAGATCGTTAAATTGGTTATGATCAAATTATGACATTTTTCATGCCTGTCAATGATGTGCAGATCAAAGAAAGCTGCATTGTTGACATGGCAAAAACGGTTTGACATTGTCATGGGGATTGTCAGAGGACTTCTCTATCTCCATGAAGACTCTAGTTTTCGAATCATTCACAGAGATCTAAAAGCAAGCAACATTTTACTAGACAATGACCTGAACCCAAAAATTTCAGATTTTGGCTTGGCAAGAATTTTTACAGCTGATAATGAAGAAGTAAAAGCAAATAGAATAATAGGAACATAGTAAGTTTCCATCAACTACGCATAATCATAAGCCTTTTTCTGTCAAAGAACTCATAATTGCTACTTATGTGCAGTGGCTATATGTCGCCAGAGTATGCATTTGATGGAAAATTTTCGGTGAAATCTGATGTTTTTAGCTTTGGTGTGCTACTTTTAGAGATAGTAAGTGGCAAAAGGAATAGAGGGTTCTCTCATCCTGATCACCACTACAACCTTCTGGGACATGTATGTTTTGTTATATTCTTTTTCTCTCTGTCACTAACAAATCACAATTATATGGAGGATTAAAGCATAAGGATTGCCGTTGTGATTTGTGCAGACATGGTTGCTGTGGAATGAAAGCAGGGATTTAGAACTACTGGACCCATGTTTAGTGGATTCATGCATTGAGTCTCAAGTACTGAGATGTATTCAAGTAGGTTTATTATGTGTTCAACAGTTTGCAGAGAACAGACCAGCTATGTCTTCAGTGGTTTTGATGTTGGGAAACACGACAGCTACTTTGCCTCAGCCGAAACAGCCTGGTTTCTTCGCTGAAAGGAGCTCTGCCGATATGGAAGCAAAATCAGTAAGGCAACAACCGTGTACTGGAAATTCAGTAACAATAACTACTCTGGAAGGTCGATAGTAACTCTAGCCCTGATGTGTTGATGCACAATAATACAATTCATTGTCATATTTTGTTTCTAGAAGTTCCATAGGTACAATTTTGGGCTATTGCATATTTAATAATGTGATCTTTAAATTTTCAGAGCCATTTGTGAGATGTATTACGTATATAATATTATTCTATTTTAATTTTGTCAATCATATTATCAAATTCTATTATTACAAAATCTTTGGGGTTGGTCTTCGTGTTCCCACTCCTACATAACTGATTCAAGTACCACAAGATAAGCGACACCTCGACAATAGTAATAATTAAAAATACTCTGATATAACCCAAATAATAAACACGTACCAATGCTGATACCATGTCACTACAGTGGGACTAATAGGATGGAAACAGCTTTGAGCTAGCTTTGCTTCGCATGGTTGTTGACTGTGTGTTCATCTGTATACGCATGAAATATAAGTTTGTTGATTAAATTTAAATGTTATAAGTTTTATTCAAAGTAATAATAACGAAGTGTTGTGAATACTTGGGTCAATGCATTTTAAATAATTCAAGGCATGTGATGTGTGAACGACAGACCAAGCCAAGGTAATCTCCAAGATAGCCTACTCTTTTACAAGTAATGACTTGAATCAATATGATGTCATCTATCAGCAGTCAACATAAGAATTATTCCCTCGTCCATCCAATACGCGTGAAATGTTGCACGTTATTAGTCAATATATAGCCTTATGCAACAATATGCAAGGTTCATATTCATACATAATAATGTATGCAACATTATCATGTTCATACACAATATCTGTGCACGAGTCTTCTTACAGTTTTGCGTATGGAGAATCTTACCTAGGAGCATCGTACAAGAACAGCCCTGAGACAGTTGTGTGATTGGCAAATAGAAACACCCCAATTGTTGATCCACATGGAGTATTAACCATTTGAAAAAATAAAAACTTTATTTGTAATGTTCCAGCTTAGTTTTTATTTGTAATGTTTGAGCTTAAAACTATCTGTAGGTAGAATTTGTCATTGTTTTGCTTTCATATTTTACAATCTGAAATACTTTTATTTCGCTAGCTAACCCAATTTAAAGCACATAACCTAACCCATATTAACACTTGCGAGTTATGTAGGATATTACAATTTTCTCGTTTTAGACCTCATGTTGTGGTGAGAAGAACAATTCACTAGAATAATAATACTTATAATTAATTAAAATATCTAAACATCAAATCGGAGCCTGTTGTAAGAGGGCCACTAGTCATAATTAACAGGAACAATTATCTGTTATAGTCAATCAGAATATTCACACATTGAGTCCTGAACTCGCATACTAAATATTACAATTAATTAAAATAACCACACAATAAGTCATAAGCACGTCGTGAGAGGTTAATCAATCAGAATAATTATTGAAGTCATGAATCTCTTCTAACAAAATCCAAAATGTTGTCTAAACTTCCATAACAATCAAATTGCTTAGTTGTTATAGATAATTTTAATATTAATCAAATTAAGATCGTATTTTTTTTTTAATTTTTAATTTTTTTTATACAAGAAAAATTCATATTCAATCATCACTACAGCGTCTGATTAGATACGGGACCAAGTATCTACTCTTGAGGGTTACGTATTCGCAGATCACACGGTACTCGTCCTTAGTAGTTAACGCGTGTACATGAATCATCTTACAGCAATATCAAACATGGAAGAAAATCCCTAACCTCCACCTTAACGCGTCAGTCGAAATAAATTCATGACAGTTCGAACCCAAAACCGCAGCAAAAGAACGCTAATTATCGTCTACGCCCAAACTATCATAACAGTTCAATCGAGTGTTTAAATTAAGATAGTTAAGGCAGATAAATTTAAAATTAAGATATTTAGTAAAAATATTCTAGAAGAGTCAAGCTTGATAAATCTAGAACTAAGATGTTAAATGGAATTGTTGGGGGATTTTAGCGTCACCCAGCCCACAGGCCCAGGCCCATATACAGGCCCTTGTCCCAGACCCCCACACGGGAGCACTGTTACTCAATCGGATCCCTCCGGACGGGAGAAGAGC